>BJBW01014249.1:38309-53379 GCA_004320125.1 Scolopax mira | reverse complement strand
CATCCAGCCTGGCCTTGAACACTTCCAGGGATGGGGTATTCACAACTTCCCTGGGCAACCTGTTCCAGTTTCACCACCCTCATAGTAATGACAATAGCTGGGAATTGGACCAGTTCCTTTCCTAATTTTAAAAGAGCATATTGTGTGGTTTGTGGGTTTGTTGGGATTTTTTAGGGCAGGACCAGCAGTTTGAGAGCAAGCCTTGTTCTTGGCAAGCACAGGAAGAGGAGTGGGGAATGTGCTAGGAGCTAGCTCATGCCAAATAACCACCCAGGCAATGCGAAAGTCTGAGAAATTCATTGCAACAGTGTGGCTGGCACGGCAGGAGCACAGAAGGTAGCACAGGGTGGGCACACCTTGCAGTGATGAGGCTGTTTAAACCAGGAGGCTCTTATGGATGCTCGCAAGATTTCCAAGCAGGAGATGCTGGAGACAATAAAGTCATCTTCTGTATTATGGATGGATTTCTGACACCAAAAACATCGACCATCTTGGGGCAGAGATGCTCAACAACAGCCCTGCTTTGGCTGGAGGACAGATGAGATGACCTAAGGCGATGTTTTGATTGACTCTCTAGTTTCCGTAATTTCATTTTGCAGCAAGTCATTTAGCTTCCTGCCCCCCAGTGATTCCGTCAATAACTAACTAAATCCTCATTTTATTTTTAATGGCTCTCTTACAGTGAGGAAAGAACTGATCTGTCATGTTTGTCATATAACCCTGGTGCCTCTTGGTTACCTGGTGCTTAAATCATGAGGTTCAGCTGGGGTGGCTGAGTCAAATATTCCGCAGGTGCTAATAAGTTGAAATAATTAGGGCAGAAGAAGGATGAATTTGTCCCTTAAAATCATTGTCAGTATTTAAGCAGAGTCAAATCCACGTTAAAAGTCTGTTGCTGTTGCAGCAGTTTCATAACTAATCTGTACCATTAAACATCAGCCCTGTGTAAGGTATTACTGAGATTTGTGTGTCAGTGTCATTTGATTTCACCCTGCGTAGATAAAAATCATTAAGAGAGCTTTGTTGCATCGAGCTGGGGATAGATATTTAAGTTGCAAATAGCTTGAGACTTAATTGCTATTTGTCATCTTGCCTCACCTGGAATTACTGCTCTCATTTCTCTCTGTGTGCAGAGCTGCACACTTAAGGCAAAATTTAAACCCCTGCTTAAAACTAACCTAGCTCTTAGTTTCCTGAGGTAATTAGGGATTGCTTGTACAAACAGAGCAGAAAACCTTTAGGAAGGTCTTGCTTTGCTCCATATAGATAGAGCCTCACGGAAATCTGCTGCTGTCTTTTTAAAGAACCCAGGATACCCTGTTTATTTTCTTTCCTTTTAGCCGAAAGGCTTTCTTTTAAAGGTACTGCTTAACTAAAAGTTAATTGTAGCCTCTAAGTATCTGAATAGTGTTTTCTTTTAGACCTTGAAAAGAGTAATGTGAAAGGGAAGAGAGAAGAGGAAGGGGAGGAAAGGCAAGGCTGGGCTGGCATGGAAAGAGATGAGCTTGCACATGGTTTCTCAAAGGATTCAAGGGTGTCCTGCAGGGTGAATTTAAAAGGGAGGGGGTGGGGGTGGGCGGAAAACCCGAAGGTGTTAGAGATGCCAATGTGTACCAAAGTCAAGCAGTGCTTCTGTGACTCTGTCCTGCTGAAGATGCTTTCTCTGGAGAGAGGGACTTAATGCGGGACCGCAGCAGCCCAACCTACTGCTTCTCCTCTGCTGTGAACTTGCCAAAAATTAAACTCTGCTTTGTTGTTTAAGCAAAAAATCAGTTACTCAAAGGGCAGCATGTCAGCGTGTGTGCATTTGAAATGGGAGTATGTCTTGATAGAATCCGGCCTATCATTTGCAGAAGGGAATTACCATGGAACTGCCATCCCATGGGCTGGTGCTGAGCCTTGATGCCGGTTTGTTTGTAGCAGTGAAGAAAAGGAATCTGACTGTGTACAAGACTTGCATCCCGCACTATCAATCAGTTGAGTGTGCTTCCCAGAGTGTTTTGGACCAAGTCCCTCACACCTAAAGAAAAGGAGCTTCTATTGCTTCAGCAGGGAGGGATCATTCCCTTCCCTGGCTGTAGAAGTAGGGGATCCCTCTCCAGAGTAAGCAAGTGGTTGGAATAGACTAGTTCAGTTGGAAGGGACCTAGAAGGATGTGGAATTGCCTGATCAATTTAGGGCTGACCAAAAGTTAGTGTGTTTTTAAGGACCTTATCTAAATGCTTCAGGCTTGGGGCACTGACCATCTCTCTAGGAAGCCTGTTCCAGTGTTGGAGCACCCTCTTGGTAAAGAAATGCTTACCAATGTCCAGTATAAACCTCCCATGGTGCAGCTTTGGACCATTCTCATGTGGCCTCTCCATGTGTGTCCTCCCCCTGCCCTCCCAGGGAGCTCTAGGTTTCCCCTCAGACTCCTTTTCTCCAAACTAGACAAGCCCAAAGTCTTCAGTTGCTCCTTGCAGGACATGGTTCCATCCCTTTCACCATTTTTCTTGCCCTCCAGCAGAGCTGTGTGGGGTTGCATGGCGTGTTTCACCTGGGGTGTCACTACTGAGACGGTACCAGCTCAAGCAGAATTGCTGAACCTCCCCTGGCACAACTTGAGGCCATTTCCTCTTGTCCCATTGCCTCTGCCTTGGGAGAAGAGACTAACCCCTGCCTTTCTGCACCCTCCTTTCAGTGAGTCGTAGAGAGTGATAAGCTCTCCCCTCAGCCTCCTCATCACATCAGATGCGATGCCAGTAGGGAACAGGTTCCTAAAGATGTTGGGGGGTGGAAGAAGAATGTGTATCTGATTAGCAAACCAGCCCACTTATGCTTTGCCCTGTGGTGGATGAAACTTGAGGTGCAGGAACTTGTCAAGCCCTCTTGTCTTTCTAACAGTCACTCTTTTGCTCCAAATACCCATTCTTCCATGGATACGGAAGTGGTGGGAGAAAAATCTGTGCTCCCAAAAAAATTCCCAGATCCATATTCAGGGTGAAGAACAACACCTTGAGTTGAGAGGTGATTGCCAGTGAGTGTTCAGATTTACTAGCGATCAAAGACCGAGTGAAAGGGATTGCCAGGATTAGAAAAGAAATCTTGTTTCTAATCCCCCTCCACGTCTTGGGTTTGCTGTGTTGCAAAGAATGCTCTCAGTAATGAAAAGCTGCCTTGAAAAATAATCATTAGCGCTTCTCTGTGATTTAAATTTCATTGCTTGAAGTCAGAGTAATGGAAAATAGATCAGTCAAGGCTTTTTATCTAACAAATTTTTAAAGGAAGCCAGCTTCATGTCTAATTAGTGAGAAGTTCTCCATGGTGCCATCTCTTTCCATGGTCTAGCGTGTGGTGTTTTCATGACAGTTGTGGCTGCGGCATGGGGATATTTACTTAGAATAACATCCTTTCTTAAAAACACAGCAAGACAAACTTGTATATAAATTTATTTCTCAGACAACCTGAATTCTTGATACTGACCTCAAGAAATCCCGTCAGGCATCTCTATGCTGTGTGGTTGTATCTTCCTGTCGCTTTCTGATGGCAGAAGGGAGTTTAAAATTCCATCTTCTGCAATACTGGAGATTCAAGGTTTATTATAATGGCTACTGAACTTGATTAACTGAAAGAGGAGACGACTGACACTTAAAAAATAATCCTTTTGGTTGTTGTTCTTGCTTTATAGCTATTAACTCAAATACCTGAAAAATAAATATAGGGTTGAAAAAGCTTTCCTGACTCCTTTGGTATCCCTGGTAGTCCTCTCGAGACATCGTATTATTCCATCCTGAGAAAAATAATCTTTTGGAGGTGAGAACTGGGTAGCCTGAAATCACTATGGGGATATCAGTTTGGTTTGGGGTATCAGGAAAAAGATTAAGAGAAAAAAACATTAACCTTTTTATTCTTGTGTCTCCCCTGAAGTTCATGGTGAAGTGTGTCCTGTGGAAAACAGGTATTAACTCGGATAAGCTTGTGCTAATGACTTTAATTAAAACCCCAGAGAAGACTGAAGTGATCTGTAGGTTTTGCAGAAGCTTAAGGGCAGGTTTGGGATTTCTGTGCGTTCTGGGCTGCTGAGGACCCCAAGGTGGCTGGTTCCAACATTTGCTTCCCCGTCCTGGTTGAGTGGAGGTGGACCCACAAGCTTGTAGACTTGAACGTTCAACCTATATGATGGTGGGTTTGGGCTCTGCTCCTCTTCTCTGGAATCCCTGTTTCTGCCACGTAACTACGGAAAAGCGTTTTCACTCTAAAGGGATCCTTTTAATAAAGTTTCAACTAATTTCATGTTTTCTATCTAAAATCTGCTCAAGTGCAGAGAATATCTGCACCATCTCAGTTTATCCAGCTCTGCAGGCAATGGCTGTCTCCTGTCTGTAGCCAACAGAAGATTGTGGCACCCTCTAATTTCTCACATTCTTGATAACAAAAAAAAAAATCCCTGTAATATTTGCTGTAAATATTTGCTCTTGAGAACATTAGCTAGTTATGGGGTGATTCTTGAATAATGTTGGATCTATTAAAAATAATAATAATAAAAAAAAATAATGCAGAGTCCGTATGAGAGCATGCATGAAACATCAGAAGCAAAGTCGGTGCCTGATTTCTCTATTGCATTTGTACTTGTTCGGAACAATTTGTTCCTTCTAAAAAAGGAACTGTGCCCATTTTCTTCGAGCCAGCAGCATTCGCTTTTCTAAAATATGGTCGTGGTGTTTTGCTCAGCTAGATGGATGAGCGTGCGTACATAGACTCCCAGATAAACACAGGTTTCTGTTAACTCTTCATTTTCAGCTGGCAAAGGGGAACCCCCAGAGTCGAGCTATTAACCCTGAGCTAATGGATTTCTACTCGACCTGTTTTGGAGAGGGAGGTGTGAGGACAAGGCTCAGCTGGAACCTGCTTTGTGGTGTCCGTAGGGCTGAGGTTCCCTCCTGTGCTGTGACCTGCTGTTGGCTGGTGCCGTCGCTCGCAGGGATGGAGCGTATGTTTGGTCCAGAGACAAACTGTGTCTTTTTAGCAGTGGCTAACCCCAAATTCTGAAGTTTCTTTTGCCTCCCAAAACTGGAAAACAAACTTAAATATATCCATATTGTCCTGAGGTACTTCTCAGTATCTCTGTTATATTTGTAAACCTTGGAAACTACTTTTCTTAATGTAGAGTTTCCTCTATGAGGAAATCTTTCATCTTTCTTTCCTTTTTTTTTTTTTAAAGTAGCTTTTTGGGTTTTTTGTTGTTTTATTTGTACTTTTTTTTTTCTTTTTTAAGAAGTGTTGTCACAGTTCTGCAGGAAACCTGTGCCTTGATGCACTTGCACTTAGCTGTGCAGGTCACTGGTCCCTATATGTCACCAGGAAGCATTGACAAGTGTCTTCAAATGCCTGGCCTGTGAGAAGTGTTTGCTGGGTCACATTGGACATCCCTGCACTGGAGATGCTTGAGGTTCTTCCATCCTGTGCCATAATAAGTGGTTATTTCAGGCCATTTGTGAACTTTCTGCTGCAGATATGAATGTGGTACCAGGAATTTTTGAAGCTCCTTCTCAAGCTATTATGTAGACAGAGACACTTGTGCTTCCATCATGAGTAACTTACCTTACTCACCATAAACCTTCAGGCTTTTGACAATGATCATCCCATTTATATCAGTGTTGTCTCTAACCTCTTGGGGCTTTGGATTGGGAAACTGCTCAGTTGAAGTAAATTTTAAAACCATTTTAAAAACAATTATTTTTTGGTAGGTTTTTTTTTTGAAGTGTCCTCAGAAATATTGACTTTGCAGCCATGCAGGCGGTTAGCTGGTGTTTAATAATAATTAAAACCAGCATCTTTAAAACAAACCCTCCCTAGTTAGAAATGTGTAACTTAAGAAATTAAAAATAAATGGAGTATTGACTTGCACAACAAAATAACCGAGGAAAACACTCATTGTGTGCTGAGGCTAATTCCCTTAGAATAAAGGAGGCTGATTGTGAAATAAATATTAAATAAAGTGTCTCATTAAGTTCTGCAGTTTCACAAAAGCTGTTGCCACAGGGAGGAAAAACCTGGAGTGAATTATTGTTTGTTTACTGCGGCTGTCAGTCACCGTGGCGTTGAGTGTGTTGCATCAATTGGCAGAGTAGCCCTTGGTAACCAGGCCATCCCGCTTAAATGTCAAACTCCTTGCTGGAAAAGGTGTGAAACTACATAAAAATTCTTTCCATCTCGTTAGCACATCTTTCACGATATTCCTCATTTTGCTTGATGGCATCAGTTCTTGGATATGCAGAAAAAGGCTTTAAAAATATCTCCTGGGCAACGTTGGGTGATGCTTATTTAATGAGTTTTAGTTGTGTGTGTCTGATGCTCTTGAGGACTAGTCCATTCTTGGTTCTGCCTCTGCAGCTTTTTGACTCATTCCTCTCTTTTCAACTGTTCCTGTAGTTTATGTATGGATTGGATTTTATTATCTGAGACAAGGTCTTTGGGACAGGGCTCGTATCTGTTAGTCTATGCTTTGTACGGTGAGAATCTGCAGCCTGTAGGTGTTACTGCAACGTGGGTAACCAGGGCTGTAACCTGGGGGGAGAATAGCCATTAGTGATTTTGGGGAATGACAGCCTCCTTAATTTCACTGCAAATCTGTATCAGTCTATACAGAATCTGTATCAGTCTATATAGAATCATAGAATTGTTCAGGTTGGAAAAGACCTTTGGGATCATCAAGTCCAACCATCAACCCTAATCTTCAAAGTTCTCCCCTACACCATAGAATAAATTATATGCTTTGCAGTTTTGTCTAGAAAGATGTATTTTGGACTTTGAAGGCAAGACAGTTGAATTCTGTGTGTTTTGTGTTCATAGGTGAGCTACTTCTAAACTTTGTCTCCATCTGTGAAATGGAGGTAGCTTCAGAGAATGCCTTGAATATTCATCAGTGATTTATGGTGTGGTGCTGAAGTGTTATGGGCAATGTTAATGAAGTTTATTACTCAGCCTCTCTGCATATTGATCAGCATTTCAAACATCCACCGTCTCCATCCACGGCGAGTGCTAGTAAATTCTTAACTGGACTTAGCCTGTAGATGACAATAACAACTTCGATTTATGTGGGGCTTTTCCTTTGGGAGAGCTCCAAAGAATTTTATAAACTGTAATGCAAGCCGTAATGTAAATATTGCCTTGAGCAGGCACCGGCTCTCAATGAGGTGCTCCATGACGGATATTGCAGCTGGCAGCCATGTGTGAGAGGAAAGGAGGGGGAGGAAAAGAGGAATGACACTGTGTGTGTGGTGGAGACGGCACAGGCAGGGAAATAGGAAGGTGAAATGATGCTACCTGAATTGTGATTTTTAGCTTTGATGTGATCAGCACTCCCTGGAGATCAAGTGGCTCTTGTGTGGAACACGGTGTTTTTGTGGCAAGTCCCTCAGTGCTGAGAGATGGGTTCGATTTCAGTGGAGAAGAAAGAGCCCTGCCTGCTCCCAGCGGAACTTGTGCATTTCTGGATGTCTTCATTTGAATCCTGTGGCACAACAATGTGATTTCAGGGGTTTCTCAGGCTGGGGTGACCCTCCATGTAATGTTTTCCTCTTATGGAGGCAAAAGGCAGTCACTTGGAGATTGCTCTGTGCGTCCAAAAGATTTGAAACTGTAACCCAGATAATCTATTCTTAAAATGAAGTCCCATTAACCTTAAATTCTTTCAGAAAGTATAAATACCTTTGCGAAGATGTTGGCTAAGGATTTGTTGTGTTCAGTTGGGTTTGTTCGCTGAACAATGGAGCCTTTGGCTTCTCCACAGATTTGTAGGCACCTAGTTGGGTTGTCTAAAATTGAACATTGTTATTGTAGGTCCAAGACACCATCACTGGAGAGATGGAAGATTCCGAAGTGCTCTGACGTGCTTGTATCACAGTTAGTGAGGCCAAACAGATAGTGAGGCCAAAGCTTGTATAAGGCATATTTGGACATCTTTGCTAGCTCCTGAAAGGTAGGTAAGACAAAACAGTGCCCCTGTATGGGGTGTAATCTACCAGACCACTATAGCACATTAATAGACTGGACACAAGGCTCAAGTTGCAAATCATTTAATAGCAAGAGGTTCTTCAGCTTTTGTCTTCCGTGCGGGAACACATTTGGAGAGATTCGGAGCACTTTCAACTCCGGTGGCCAAGTGGTGAAGCTTCAAGGGCTCAGAACCACTAAAAACCAAGACAGCGAGGTCTAGAAACTGGTAACACAAATGAGTAGTTACAATTGGAAGATATGACTGGAATGTCTGGAGAAGAAATGCATGGCTGCTACGTGTACTCTTGGTAGACAGGCACTAGTGTCCTGAGCAACCAGCCAGCTGCAGCCAAACGAAAATGGGAAAAGCAGGGGTCAGCCCAACTTAGTTACAGCACAGATGTTGACTTGGGGATGGGACTCCCATCTGCCTGGTGATCACAAAAAATGTAGAAATTGTATTGTAGTTTCAGAGAATCATAGAATGGTCAGAGTTGGAAGGGACCTTAGAGATCATCAAGTTCCAACCCCCCTGCCATGGGCAGGGACGCCTCCCATTAGGCCAGGCTGCTCAAAGCCCTATCCTACCTGGCCTTGAACACCTTCAGGGATGGGGCATCCACAGCTTCTCTGGGCAATCTGTTCCAATGTCTCACCACCCTTAAAGAATTTCTTCTTAGTATTTTATCTAAATCTCCCCTTTTCCAATTTAAAACCATTACTCCTATTTTGCTGAAACAGTGTTTCCTTCAGTAGCTTTTGATCTCTTGGCCAGGCTAGATTATTGCAAAAGCTTGTTTTCCTTAGAAAATAGGGTTAAAGTGTGCATAACGCTCTAAGGAGAGGGGAGTTTGTTGAATTAAGATGCTTGTTTGGCAAAGCTTGCCTGGTGTGGAGAGGAGATTGCATTGTATCATCTCTAGGCTTGGTCTGGGCAAAGCAGTATTTCTCTTTGGAGCACCCTGGACTAATGGAGACCTCAGAAGTCAATAGAGCACAGTTGGAGGCTTGGCTGCCTGCCTGGCTATGTGCTTACACCAATTTTTACAATAAAAACAAAACACAAAGTATAATTATATTCTGGTGGATGGATTTATATTTTTGGTGTGTTGCGTTGCTGGGACTATTTTAAAGCCTCTATGTCCAGGGTTCTGGTCTTTCTACATATTTAAAACCCCATCAGTTCTATATTTTGCTAGGCCCCACCCTCCATTAAATATATATCTATTGATAATAATCCAGTGACTGCATTAATGTTTAATCCAGTACATTTTTCAGTTTTAGGATCCCATTCATACATTATTGCTGTAATCGATTCCTCCTGGAAATACCATGGTAATTAGAGGAGAGGCTGATTTGCAAGCGTTACCGTGACATGTGTAACCAACCCGTCTTGTTTTGATCCTTTCATTACCTTTGCTTATGACTTTAATTGTGTGCCATCTAGAGTAGGACTGCAGGAAGGAGGAGTGTGAACTTTTCATTTGCACGTTAATGGCACTTTGTGGGGAAAGGTGTTAGGGAGATTCAAGCAGTGCTGTGCAGAAAAAAAAATAACAGTATGCAAACAACTTTGATGGCTAGTGGTTCTGGCATTGCTAATAACAGGGGTGTTTTTTTCTTCTTCTGATATTGCAAATGCACCTTTCAAATGGACAAGGCAATTGGTATGAATTAGGAAGAGGATTGTTACGGAGAAAGCCTTCCTATAACCAGCATCTACGTACTAGGGAGGAAGGGCTCATAATTTGTGTGCCTTTTTTTAAAGGGAGAATGTGCTAATTGG
Source organism: Scolopax mira (assembly GCA_004320125.1). Classification (NCBI taxonomy): domain Eukaryota; kingdom Metazoa; phylum Chordata; class Aves; order Charadriiformes; family Scolopacidae; genus Scolopax; species Scolopax mira. The sequence continues at coordinate 43,616 of BJBW01014249.1, read as the reverse complement.
ATCTTAATATGTGCTGTGACATAGGGAAGATATGTTTGAAAAAAGTTGTACACTGAAACTAGCTGGATTTCTGAGGTGTGAGCGATGGGTGCTGCTAGGCATGTGGGCTGTTCTCCGGGGCTGGAGTGCTGCTGTATGGGCTGTTTCGTCAAGCTTGTTTGGTGTTTGAGGGTTTTGTCCAAGGCTCTGACAATTTTACTGTCCAACTTCTGGTTTTAAAAAGGAACATCTGTCATCTTATCCCAACCCTGAAGTGGCTCCCAGTGTGCCTCAGCGTGTGATTGGGGTCATTTGTCCCCTTGCAAAGGACAAGCTCACAATGGTTATTTTTGACTGTTCCTGGGAATGTCAAGATACTCTCCATCACGTTTCTGGCTTTGCGTGGAAAGGGCTCCATCTGAACAGCCCCAGAAATCCCTGTAAATATCAAAAATACATCTCGTAATACTTCAAATCCTTCCACATAATCCCCTGCTCTCCTGCTGTTTTCAAGAAAGCTGAGCCACGTGCTTTCAACTCGCCATCAGCATCTTAGCCTGCCTTAGCCATGAGGGGTTGGCATTCTCTCTGGATCAGACCTGGAGGAAAATGGGTGACATGAGAGTAAAAACCTAGCATTTCCATTTAGGGACAGTCAGATAAGCTTCAAGCGGGGAGACTTGCTCCTTTTTTAAAGGAAGGTTGGTCCACTCAGCAGGACCCCTTCTCCCTCTTGCTGCTCTGCTGCAGCATCCCATGGCCCATCCTTGTGTCCCAAATAACTGTGCAAACACAAAACAGTTTCCAGTGCTTTCTTGTGGTGACAACAGGTCATGGTCACAAACAGGCAGAGAAAGGCCCAGTTGCAGAAGTATTTTTGAGCAGGAGACATCTGGGTGAGTGCTTGCAGGGAAAGGTGACCACACGAGAGAGCGGGCGGTTGGCACGGCTGCTTTTGCATTGAGGATAATTAATGGGATGTAGGCTAGGCTATAAAATTAAAATTGAAAAGCAATAACAAGGTGTTGGGGAGCCATGGAAGGAAGAACTATGTGAAACCCTGAAGATGCTAAGCAGGAAAACTGGGAAAAGTGTATTCGATGGGATTTCTGTTTTTGAATGGGGTTGCCAGTGATACAAAGTGAGGTCTGTCAAGGCCTAGAGAAGGACAGTTGCAGTAATTAAAATGTGAGGGGATGCTGCATTGAATTAATCCTGAAGGGACTTCTTGGGGGGATTTTTTGGTTGGGGTTTTTTTTTTTTGAGGGTTTCACTGATGTATTTCTGCAGGAAAGAACTCTCTGGCCAACAGAGGTTAAGCCAGCTCTTCACAAGAGTGACCTGTGGGAACAGAAAAGCTGCTAATTGGGAAGGGAAAGGCTGTCCTCTGCAGCAAAGGGAGGAGAGGGTTTAAGAAGAGGTGGATGATGTCTATTTTAAGCTGGAAAGCTTCCTAGATATGTATTATTAACTCCTGGAGCTTCAGAGCTGCTTTTGCTGTCCAGGAGTCTACCAACCTGCAGCACAAGAGAATATAACATTTTCTTGTTGTTCACCAGATCAGCCTGCAGGACTTTAAATTAGGATAGAAAGAGTTTCTGTGGGAGTTTGGGGATGGAGATGACACTAAGGCATTAGCAACAGGGGAAGAATTTGGGCAGTTGCAGATCGGTGGGATATGGCCTGTCCACATGGAGAGAAGGTGAAGATCCTGAAGGGAAAGCTGGGCCATTATGAGTGATGTGCACTCAAGCACCTTGGAGTGCGTAGGAGGAGAAACTAGAAGAAAGAATTGTCTCCTTGATTTTGGTGTCTGTAACTGTCATACAAGACTTCCTAGTTAAAGGGGGAATTTCCTGAATGCAGCCCAGAAATAGTTCTGGGAGAAGAATACCAGCCCTGTTACACCTTCCTTGACAGACAAAGACACAAAGGCATGTAGAGAACATGACACCAGGGCGTTGGAAGGCAAGTGTCAAGACTGCAAAAGGAAAAGAAGGAAAAGAGAGAACATGGACAGTAAAGAAAAGCAAAGCAGAGTTGGGAGCAGCAGGGGAAAGGAGGCTGGGGAGGTAAAATTAGTCCAACAAAAAGAGCTTGAGACTTAGGTCTGGCCAGGTGGAAATTTCTGACCTTGGGCAAATAGCTTTGTTGCTTTTTCCTATCTTGCTTGTTCATACTGAGTGCTTCAAGATGGAAAATAAGGCTTATTTAATATTTTTGTTTTGCTGTAGTACAGAGTACAGTGAGGCCATCAGCCTGGCTTGGATTTAAGTGTTACCATGATATAGTTTTGAAGTTCCTCTTAATTATGAGGAGACGGGAAAGATGTATGTCCTGTTTGTGCACAACTTGCTCTCCCTTTGAAATTTAAGGAAAGACCATGTGGGCCTGCATGTGGTGGGAAGATGTCTTTGGACACTCCCTCCAATGCAATAGTTAAATGTTGAGTGGAGCTTTTGAGTTGTAACTCTGACCTTTTAAAAATGCCACAGGCCTCTTTCAATGTGATAGGCCCAAAAAAAAGTAATTGTAATGTAATCTCTCAAAGTAGAACTTGTATTTATGTTGTTGGCATTCATACAACCTTCTGTACAGCCTGGCATAAAGAAAACTGGTATCATGCACACTGAGGCACCAACAAGTAGGAAATAACAAAAGTGAGAAGAAAGGTTGAAGTATGTAAAGTAGAGAAGCCACATGTATAGGGTCTGCAGTGCTGCTCTTAAATAACTCAGCTGATCATAAAATCATAAAATTGTCTAGGTTGAAAGGGACCTTTAAGACCATCTAGTCCAATCATCAACCTGACTCTGGAGAAAACCCATCACTAGGCCATGTCACTAAGCACTGTGTCAGTCTGTCTTTTAAATACCTCCAGGGATGGTGCCTCAACCACCTCCCTGGGCAGCCCATTCCAATGCTTAACAACCATTTCAGTGTAAACATTTTTCCTATTATCCAGTCTGAACCTCCCCTGGTGCAACTTGAGGCCATTTCCTCTTGTCCTATTGCCTGTGACTTGGGAGAGGACACACCTCCCCACTCTTTACAACCTCTTTGAGTTAGTTGCAGAGAGTGAGAAGGTCTCCCCTCAGCCTCCTTTTCTCCAGGCTGAACACCCCAAGCTCCCTCAGCCTCTCCTCATAAGACTTGTTCTCCAGACCCCTCACCAGCTTTGTTGTCCTTCTGGACCTGTTCCAGCACCTCAATGTCTTTTTGTGGGTTTTTTTTTTGTGATGTTTGAGTCATTTTCATGTTTGAATTGTTGGTTGTTGTAACAGCACGATGAATGAGTAATTTAACTCAATATTATGATTTTTCTGTTGTGGCTTCCTAATCCCTACATGCTCATTACAACCAGGATCTGGATCTGACTGAATATTATGCTTGTGTTGAGAGTGAAGAGCATGATGTTAATAACCATGCTTGGGCCTTATTTTGCTGGCTTTGTGACAGACATGAGAGGACAGACATGCTCCAAAGTCTTCACTTGACTGTTTAAGAGTAATAAATGTACAAAGAAATGCAAACGTAGTGCTTTCTGTGTGATGCTTGTTATCTTCAACTCTTGTGTTGTACCTGGGAAGTCCCACTCGGTTACCCAGCGCCGTGGGAGGGGGGAAGAGAAGTTATTAGTTGCCAAGAAAAGAAACTCAAACCAATTCAAGTGAGAAGTTGGAGCTGCCAGCTGTAACCCCGGGCAGGATGTGAGGCTACTGCAGAGCATCAGAATTAGAGCTGTGAAACAGGCAGCAGATTGACCAGCCCACAGTGAAAACTTGGATTTCTCCACTGAAAGTGAAGTTCTTCACTCCAAATGCTACAAAGGTGCTTTTTTTTTTTTTTTTGATGTGGAGCACTTGTCTTTGCCACAAACCAACCTACATTTCTATGCCAAAACAGTGCTCAAACCTCTCTCTTTCTATTGCACCACAAGTGGGATACTTTGCAGTTCATACCTGATTTTCCCTGATTGTCTTAAGTTGTTTTGTGCTTGTCACAGTGAAGCAAAAGCCTATTTGTGACTTAGAAATGCATGTTTTTACTACAGAGGGAAGTGTTAGCTGGGGTCGTGGTGACTGTTGTTCAGGCTGGCACTGAGATTTGCACTCAAACCCCATTTGTGTTCCATGTTTGTATTAAAATTCCCAGATCTGCTGCAGCCTCATTGGAATACACGTCTCCTTTGCAATTTTTTAAATAGAGCATTTTCTGACTTTTGGCAGAGGTAACCCTAAAGCTTTTGAGTTTGTCACTGCCAGTAGCTGGCGGGTGTCCATCCAGGGTTAGGGGTAGGTTGCTTTGGGTTTGTTTTGTTGGGTTTTTTTTTAACTAGTTTGTTCTTCCCATCCTCCCCTCTGGGCTCTGTTTCTCCAGCTCGTTTTGCTGTGCTGGGCAGGGATGCTCCTCTCTGCAGTGCTGCTGGCTGGGCTCATGCCTTGCTGCTCCAGCAGCATACACCCAGACATCTTCATCCCAGATTCATCCCATATCCTTCTGCCTTTCCCATTTTCCCTCTCTTTTCACCCTATCACATTTCTTCCTTTTATAACCCGAAACCAAAATTGCCTCGCAACTTCTTTCCACCACTCTTCTCCTTTAAACCTAGATTTCCACAGCTATAACGCGCTTCCTTTCACCATCATCTGTAGTGATTCAGAGTACTGCCAGCTCAGCAAATATCCCAGTCCAGATGAAGCCAGTTTCGTTCCCCTTGTTCCCCTGCCTGGATTCTTTGCCACCACAGCAGCTTCTCTTTTTCTTTTTATCACACAAGTATCCAGTTCAAGTTGGCTAAATTTAAGTTGTTCTGCATGTGACTATTGCAGAGGCAGAGGTGCTTATGCTAAAAAGGAGCAGCAGAGCACATTAACAGTGAAGATTTCTCTTCCCTTGGAGAGAAACTAAATAGGTTGGAGAACTGAGTAGTCTGAAAAGGTGGTTGAAAGCTGGAATTTGCTTGTTCTTGCTGTAGGTAGCTCACTGCAATAAAATTATGAAAGTTGTGGCAAACCCTCTGTTTCCAGAGAGGAATAACCAGTGACTTTGTAAATCTGCTTTCAAAGTTAAATCTTAAGATAATGCTTCTGCAAAAGTTCCTTACAGAGAGCTCTGCAGGATGGGGAGGGGTTTGGTCTTGCAGTCCCACTTCAGGACAGGGCCTATAATGACTGTCACATAAGGAAAAATAAAATCCAAAATGCCATGCAGGACCTGTCCTGCAAGTTGTTGTTGGCAGAGCCAAAAAATATTCATGTGTTCTGACTTCTAGTCTTGTTTTTTAACTCTCCTCCCCTCCCCCCCCCCCCCCCCCCCCCCTGGGGG
>BJBW01014249.1:1360-38187 GCA_004320125.1 Scolopax mira | reverse complement strand
ATGCTTATAAATACTTAAAGGGAGGGTGTCAAGAGGATGGGGCTGGTCTGTTTTCAGTGGTGCCCAGTGACAGGACAGGAGGAAACGGGCACAAACTTGCACATAAAAAGTTCCACCTAAGCATGAGGAAGAACTTCCCTTTGTGGGTGGCAGAGACCTGGAAGAGGATGCCCAGGGAGATGATGGCGTCTCCTTCTCTGGAGACATTCAGAACCCTCCTGGACACATTTGTATTCAACCTGGTCTAGGTGGACTTGCTTTGGCAGGAGGCTTGGACTAGATGATCTCCTTCCAACCCCATATGATTCTGTGATTCTGTTTGTTCTTTGATCTGTGGTACTAACCTTGATACACCACTGCTGGTTTCTGTCATAATGTAGTACAGAAATACATCCAGAAAAGACTAGAAATAAATATAGAACTTCTGAAGAAGTCTTGGCTTTGCTTTAGATAGGCTCCGTTAGACACAAAATCTGTTTACAAGTAGTGACAAATTGCTGTGCCATGGGAGCTGGTGCTTGTGTGTTGCTTCATGGTTGGGGGAGCCATCTGTGCTGGGGGGGCAGCAAGGCTGTGCTTGCCTTTGGTGGAATAAATGGCAAACTGAGACATGAAGAGGGAATTCTGCATATTGTACTAAATGAAAGTGCATTGTGTTGGGGTTTTTTTTGATTTTACTTGAATTGCAAGTAGTATTTTTTTGGGTAGACTGCCCATTTTGTTTAACGAACAAATGTTGTCAGTCCAAATAGTTTTGTGTAAAGCTGGGGAAATGCAAGGAATGAACAAATACGAGATGCTCCATGCCCCATTGGCACAGTCTGTCTGGCTCATGCCATCTCCTTTGGTAAGCTGTATCCCAAAGAAAAATGTCAAAGTATATATGTATTTAAGAATCCTCTAATGCAGTCTTTGTGACCGAAATGATTTTCTTTCAGGATTGTGTGTCAAGATCTTGAACACCTGAGTGTAACCAGCTGGCATTAGCCTCAGGACAAAGTCTCCTAGTCGGGATGAAAAACATTTGCTCTGTCACATCCCTTCAATTTAAAAGATTAAAACCGTGCAGTGTCCGACAGTGTCAGCCCACTCTGGTGTAATACCTCAAAGAGAATTATTCTTGCTTTATTTTGTGGGGTTTTTTTTTCTGTTTTCCTTTTTCTTCTCAGCCTGTTGTGTGTGGTTTTTTTTTTTAATTCCCCTTTGGCCAGTGGTTGCTCCCTTGTCCTTCCCTCCCTGCATCCACCCACGTTGATAGCAATCCAGAAATGCTCCGGATCCCGGACCATGGGAGGAGCCAGCCAGCGACCCTTGCAGGGAAGGGGTGCTGCAGGACCAGTGTGCCAAGGGGTGCTCTTGCTGGAATGGAAAGATTATGTTTTCTGTGGGGTTTTTTTTTGCTTTTTGCCTGGGTGAAAGAGCCGAGTTCCCTTCTGCCCCGGGTTGTGACTGCATTTCCTTCAGCATCGTTTTACCTCTGTGGTGTGGGTGAGGGTTAATGCATGAGGCTTTTGATACAATTCACAGTGTTTGAGCTGGAAAGTTATTGTGGAAATCTATTTGTCTCATGATCGAATACAAAGTGACCTCCTTTTAGTAGACACAGGCTGTAAATGAGAAGGTGGGTGTCTCACAGGCTGGCCAGGGAGGACAAGGAAGGCAATGAAGCTGGTGAAGGGCCTGGAGAGTAAATCATACAAAGAATGATTGAAGGAGCTGGGACTGTTTAGTTTGAGGAAGGGGAGACTGAGGGGAGACCTCATCACTCTCTACAACTAGAGACAATTGAAAGGACATTGTAGAGAGGTTGGTGCTGGTTTCTTCTCACAAGCGATTAGCGATAGAACAAGAGGGAATAGATTCAAGATGCAAAAGGGTAGGTTGAGAATGGACATTGGGAAGAAATTCTTCACAGAAAGAGTGGCCAGACACTGGAATAGTCTGCACAGGGAGGTGTTTGAGACCCCCATGTTTAAGAGTTGTTTAGATGTAGTGTTGGGGAACATGGTGTAGGGAAGAACTTTGTAGGGTGGGGTAGATGGTTTGACTCGATGATCCCAAGGGTCTTTTACAACCTAAGTGATTCTATGATTCTATGACAATGATGATGGATCTCCTTCCTTCTGCCTCATATCTAAAAACATGAAGGATCCAAATTAGTTATCCTTTGCATGGGTGTCCCTGATGGTGGCTCAGCTTTGTGGGTGAGGTTTGGGGAGGAGTACAGTCCAGTTCAGTTTGTGGTTGTGATGAAGGGTCTGCAGGGTAAACATGCACTGATGCCATGACTGTGGTGGGACACAGCCCTTGGGGTGTGTGTACACGGCCAGTGTGGGAGTGTGACGGTGTGGTTTTGTACACAGCTGCTTTTCGGGGAGCATGAGGGAAAGAGCCTGTGGCTTTCACTAGGGAAGAGGCTGCTTTCCAGCACGTGTCGGGTTGTGCAACTTCTGTTCCCCTCTGTCCAGCCACGGCAGATGGAGGTGGCAGAAAAAGCCTAACCCACAGAAGAGCATCGCTTACAACATTGTGTAACAGACATTCCTCTTGTTCCTTCTAGATGAAAGACCTTGAGTTATAGCCTGTGAGTAAAAGGAGAGATTTACAGGAGGGAAAAGGCAAAAGGAGACAAAACCAACCGAGACAGACCTTGTGGTGAAATGAGTGATGTGAACCTGCCATGTGGATATCCTCAACTTCCTAGGCTTTTAGCATGCAGCCAAAATGGAGAGGCAGTGTGGCTGGAAGGAACAGGCTCTCTGGGGGCCTTCTTCTGAAGTTACAGCCAAATTATCTCCTGCCAACATCTATTATAGTGGACTTTTTTGAAAGGTGTGTGGTGCTGGTGGTGCAGGCAGGGTGCAAGGTGCTTTGGATTACCTCTGTTGGAGCAAACGCCGGGGTGTCTTTGCCATTGTTACCTGACTGGCAGATTAAAGCTCACACAAATACGCGGATTTGGCTTGCTTTGAGGAACAGATGAAGAAACTCCCGTTATTGGACACGTGGCATGAAATCCTGTGGTGATGCTGAGTGTGGGAGCAGGGGAGGGGACTTGTGCCACTGCCAGCTTTCCCCAGCCGTGCCGTGCTGGCAGCTTCCCTGGGAGCTGGTGGTGGAGCTGTCGTGGAGCTGAGAAACCCCCCAAGCTAGTTCAGGCTCCCTTTAGCAGACAAGAAGTCACCACATACAAAAGCACATGATTCTCATTACCCGAGTCTGAGTGTCTGCTGGGGCTGAATTGCCCACATCCCCAAGAGTCACTTGGTAAGGAACAGCCAACACGTTTTCCCTGGGAAGGAGCAGCTGTTTTTATATAATGTGTAGTGGGTTCACAAGCAATTATTAGGAAAACATTCCTTTCTAATAATAAAAAGGGAATTTTTATTGTCTCTTTTCCTGTAAAACACACAAGTTGGAGAGTCAGGGATTTTCTTTTGCCATGACAACCAGTGAAACTGCCGAGCCATGTGATTTCTCTATCCTTCCTATGATTAAATCCTTTTTTTTTTTTTTTTTAAGGCCATGTTGCTAACAGAGTTAGGAAACATCAGGTGTTATTTGTTTTTCTCATGTAGATTAGGCAGGATTTAATTTGCATGTTTGCTTGGGAGCTGTGGAGAGCTGGAGGATATTGATATTTCCATGATTCATGGTAAGAGCGGGGTCTCAGTTCAGAGTTACTGTATTGTACTGAAGTCTCTTTTTTTTTGCTCTCTGAGACAGTGCTGAGGGGTCCTCTCGCTCCTACAGGACAAAAACCATCGTGGGACCCATCAGCGATGCTGAACAGTGATGAGGTTCACAGCCTTGAGCCTTGGAGATGTTGGTTTACACATGATACAAATGGCTTCGAGGCTTTATGAGCCCATAAATCTTTCCCTGTTCTTACGCCAGGGCAAGGATTTACAAAGTCAGGGAACGTGATGGATGTGACTCCTGATGCCTGGCCTGTGTGAGGGCTCCTGTTGTCTCCAGGTCTGAGCACTTCATGTTAACTGAAAGCCTGGGGGTGGTGTTTCCGTCAGCAAAGCTCGAGTGCCAACATTTATCCTCTTTTTAAAAATTGCTATCTTCTGCTCAGGAATTTCCCTCAGGGTGCCAAATATAGATTCAACACCAAACAAACAACAAAAAAAAACAAACCCAAAAAAACCCCAACAACCAACCAATGAACCCAAAACCCAGCCCCAAGAACTGCTCTGTTGCTAAGGAACAAAAATACGTGGTCACAAACACGGTGCTGCCGTGCCAAGATGTGTCCCCATGACCATGCAGCTCTGAGTGTGAAGGTCCCTCGCTGGGCAGTGACGGGGCTGCCCAGGCTGCACACATCAGTGTTGGCATCGGTGCCTACAGAGGACTGGCTACTGTTTGCCTTAAGTAAACAAAAGGAAATGCCTTTCTGCTTCCTAATATTAGTCCCAAAGAGGCCAAACTTTGGTAGGCTGCTGCCAGGAGATATGTAGTAGTAAAGGACAACCTCTGTGATTTTATTATATAGCGCGGCGGTGTCTATATTGCAGAAGCCCTGAGAGATTATATTAGTGATGGAAACATCTATCTGAGTAAAAATATCGTGCTTTGTGAGATCTTGGGCTGCATCATAGGGTTGTTGAACCTTGACAGCATCAAAAGGGTGAATATTGGTGCTGCAGAAGCTGGAGTTGTGCCTTCGCCTTCTCTCCAAATGCAAATCTCAATCTGCAAATCTCTGCAATAATTTATTAACCCGTGTGGCCGGAGATGGGGAGCAGCTGGGCTGGGAGCAGAGGTGAAGACATGATTTATCTGGGATAGAGAGATGCTGTGACCGATGTCATCTTCTAATGTGTGTATGTGCATGCCCATGCGATGCTTGGTTGGGGGGGGCACCTGCTTTATTCCTCAAGGTACCACTTGCTGCAGCAGCTTGGAATAATAAATCTCAAAGACCCTGCCCTTGGAACAGATTCTTTTTTTTTTTTTTAAATAATTTTTTCAGATTTCAGGCTTTTAGGGGAAGCTGGTTGAGTGACATCCCTGCAGTGCTAGGAGATTTAGAGCAGAAAGCTTCAACCAAACTTTTTTGGTTGAAGCTGCTTTTTTTGCTTTCTGGGGTTTCTTTTAGTGTTAAATTTAACCTGTGCAGTCTCTTGAACTGCAGCTGGCCCAAACCTGAAATGAGGTTTTAGCAGCAGATAACTGCCCCGGGACCCGGGTGAGAAACTGCTTTTGTGGTAGTTTAGGGCAAATGAAAAACACTGTAACCACCTGAAACTGTGAGGGGAACTGAAAACAGGCTACGTGTTATTAGCACGAGCTAAAATTTGAACAGACCATGAATGTTGTTCCTTCCTCTAAGATACTTGTGGTATCCTTATAAAAACCTTAGTCAGGAGCCATGATATGAAATGTCTGTTATAGAGGTACTAGTTACAGTAAAGATAATTTTTGCAAAAATTAAATTCTGGGTCCAGAGCTGTAAAATATAATTCTGCTCTCCCATCTCCAAGTTTTTTTTTCCCCATCTGGATTGGGCTTCTCCTGCAGCTGGCAGGGTGCTGGGTGCAGGCAGGGCTGGGAACCTTCTCTTTGGAGGCAGCAGGACTTAAATCAGCTTAATCCAGCCCTGAAGCTACACCCGGGTCCCTATTATTTTCACTTTCTTCCCCCTCTGAGCAACTTGTTTTCATGAAAACATCTGCTTCTCTGGCAGATACTTGCAGTGAGAACTGTACTCAAGTATTTCTTTGCAGAAATGCAAAGAATATTCCCTGTCAGCTCAGCTGCTTGCCAGATAGGGCTGGCTCATCCCAGTTGGGGGGCTTCCATCAAATGAAAGCATTTGTAGAAAGGAAAACTTCTTTGAGGGGATAACTCTTTTACTGGTGGTGCAGTTTTGATAAAAGGCAGAAGGATTATACGTTTGGGTGCATGAGCATGTATGTTACAGATAAAATGTGCTTCCCATCTGGAAATAAGACTGGTGAATTGGGGAGCACTGGGGCAATAACCAGCCTAGGACTAGCCTAGACCCATCACCCCAAGCTCTGTCTGTCTGACCATAGAGGGCCCTCTGGTTTGACATGACAAGGACAAGGGACCTAGGAGATAGGCTTCTCTGAGCTGCCCTCATCTTCACCAGCATCTTCATCTCCCTCTCTGCAGGGATTTAAGTACCCAACGCTGTTGCATTGTCTTTGCCATATGAGAGGAGCCTCTAATGCTTAACTCTATTTTATTCCTCCATCACTTTGTATTCAAAAAAGCTATAATTTCTGGGGGAGAAACCTTCCTTTAAAGTGCATAACACGTGCAAAAAGTCCTTCTGAAGTACTTGTTGGTACTGGGCTGTTGTGAACTGTCACCTTTCCTGTTGTGGTGGTGCAAGGGTGTGATGTGCAGCTCCCATGTGGGCTGATGTTGCACATGTGGCTGTGATAAAGGAGCTTCCAGCTGAAGCACGGGGTCACTGTCAGCCTCTTGAGTCCCCAGGAAGATGCTGCCCCACAAAATCCAGGTGCAAACGACTTACTGAATGTGGGCTACCTGCACTGGGGGGTTAACTGCCCTAATAGTTTTGTGTTCCTTCCTGGAGAAAGCTCCTTCAAGGAGTTGTCTTGGAAGGCTTCTTTGCTGTCATAGGCTGCAACATAAAAAGTGTGAGAGGTGCTAGTTAGGGGTCAAGATTCTTTCACTGACACTTTATTGGTCCTAATGCTTCAGAAGAGTTTGATTTTCTTCTTTTTTTTTTTTTTTTTAACAGCTTCTACAGTGCACGTACAATTCCTACAGGTGTAGTGTCTTGGCTTTTGCAGTTTTTGCTTTGATTCTTGCTATTTTAAGAGTGCCTGTGGAAGAGCACGTAACTGTAGCAGGAGAAGGTGCATCTCCTCTTTAGAGGTCTGGTGTTACAGGATGCAGACTGATCCTGCTATGGAAGAATGGTAGATACTGTGTCTGCCCCTCAGGAGGGGTAGCTGTGTGAATATTAGTAAGATCAACATTTTGGATGATTAAATATGCTGTCAGGAATAGTTTTTTGGGGCTTTTTTATTTTATAGGAGGTGGTGAAACACTGGAACAGGTTGCCCAGAGAAGTTGGTTGGACTAGATGATCTTAAAGGTCCCTTCCAACCTAGGCAATTATTCTATGAATATGTTCTTGCGCTTCTGTAAGTTGTGGTTCTGGAGGTGTTCAAGGCCAGGCTGGATGGGGCTTTGAGCAACCTGTTGTAGCACGAGGTGTCCCTGCCCAGGGCAGAGGGGTTGGAACTCAATGATCTTTAAAAAGTCTTTTCCAACCTATTTTTATCTTGCTTATTACCTCTTCCCTTTATTGATGGTATTGCTGATTTATTGTATTTTGAAGTATTGATTTACAATGCTTCTTCATTGTATTTTGAAGAAGTTACCTTTTAAGTCTGTCCCAAGCCACAGAGCTGCCAAGAGCCAGAAGTTGTGGGTTTGGTTTTTCTTTTTTGTGGATCTTGGTGTCTGTTTGGAACAAACAACAAACTTTTGTCTAAATATAGAAGTTAGTTTTTAGCTTTTTTTTTTTTTTACTGCTACTGCAGGACACCGTTGGGCTGGCCCACATGTAGCATGGCATGACCAGTGTGGCACAGCACAGGAGCATCATGCATGATACTGCATGGACCCCACAGCCACAGGGTACCAACACACAGCCCCCCCCAGATCTCAGCCATGTGAGTGATATTAGATGAGACTTAATGACTTGTTACTTCTACAGGGTTTGATGGAGAATTCATGTAAATCACAAGGTTACTTAAGCAGAAATCAAGAGGTGGAAATAACTGCCTATTTTTTTAATTAAAAAGTGTTCTTACAAAACAAAACCTTATTATCAGAAAGTTTTAGCTTGTCACAAGTCACATCACAATCAAAACAATATGGTCAACAGCAGTAAGACACATCGTTGTAGTTAAAACTCAAGAACATTTTCTTGGATGTGCTTTTATAACCCAAATGTGTGGGACTTAAGTCATTGGTTAATGCCATACTTACACTTATGATACTTCTGTATTTGCAACCTCGTTTGAGTCATGATGTTCTCGTAAATATTTTATCAAAACCCTTTGCTTGTGATAGCTTTGCTTGTGTCTTCTCAAAAACATTGGTGTCACGCTGTCTAATCTTGCAAATGTTTTATCAGGGCCCTGTCACCCAGTGTCAAAACATCTCCACGTACAACCGTGATGCCACTCAAACCCATACTAGCCCAGCAAATTAATGCATCAGGAGATTCCTGTGCCTTTTACCCACATACACCTTTCATGTTGCGCATACCTTTCTTCTGCAGCAAGGGCAGATCATTCTTCCTGCAGCTTTGCCTCCTTGCTTGTAGGGCTGCTGTCCCCAAAACCCTTGCCCAGCTCATGGGAGCCTGATCCTGCACCTGGTTGCTAAAGGCAGAGTAATCCTCACTTAAGGAAGGTGCTGATGGGTTTCCCCATTTCAGTGGGTCAGGTCTTGCTAGGAAGCTTTCCTGGCTCTTCGATGCAAGGCACGTTCCAGTGAATACTTGGCTGTTGTTTAAAAAAAAAAAAATTTGGTGGGTTTTTTTCTTCTTTCCCTTTGGGAAGAAGCTGTTGTTTTTTGAGTGTATAAAACAGCATTTTTGGCTGGATTTCTGGCAATGCAGTTTTCCATGCTTGGAAGTCAGCCTGTCTGCTGTGCTGGCTCAGGCTTTAACTGCTTCCATGCAAAAATGTGTTGCTTCAGAGTGTAAGGCTTGGTGGTCTCCTGATCTGCTCCAGCGTGGCCAAAAGCAAGGGAGTGCTGTTTTGAACGTGCAGTGTTAGGTTTCCGTGTCCAGGTGTGTCTTGAAAGTTGTTTATAAAAGCATGTGTTTAAGGTTGCACTGATTTCTTTGCAGTGCAAACCAAGCTTCTGCCAGTAAACAGAGTGCGGGGCAGTTCTCCTGCTTGGGAGCAGTTTTCCTGAGATGGTGTGTGTCCTGGGTGTGCTGCTGTCTCTGTGTGGTTTGATCAGCTGCTGTTGTGGCATTATGGAGTGTGTCAGCTTTTTTTTTTTTTTTTTTTTAATATCATAGAACGGTTAGAGTTGGAAGGGACTATAAAGATCAAGTTCTAACCCCTCTGTCATGGGCAGGGACACCTCCCACCAGACCAGGTTGCTCAAAGCCCCATCCAGTTTGTTCTTGAACACCTCCAGGGATGGGGCAGCCACAGCTTCTCTGGGCAACCTGTTCTAGTGCCTCACCACCCTCACTGTAAAGTATTTCTTTCTGGCATCCAATCTAAATCTCCCTTCTTCCAATTTGAAAACATAACCCCTTGTCCTGTCATTACACTTCCTGACAAAGAGTCCCTCTCCAGCTCTCCTGTAGACTCCCTTCAGATATTGGAAGGCTGCTATAATGAATTTTTTACTTGTCATTTTGCAAGTATTGTGTATCTCATTTTTTCCTAAGTGATGCAGAAATCGGATTAGTTCATTTATCTGAGCATGGGGAATCATCATTGATTAACAGTTCAATCCTCAAATATATTTGATGGAATATAACTGGCTGGCTGCCTGTGATACTTTTTACTCCCATGGCTCTTCCCAACACCAAAGGGTTTTACAAATATCACCAAGTCTCCCCTCCTTCCAGAGGCGAGAAAGTTAAATAAGGACACTGGACAGCAGAAGCTGTGACACGTCTCTCCTGAAGAGCCTTTGGTGGCACTGAGTGTCAAGGATGTGTCAAACCCAAACACCACCCATGCTTCCATCATCCAACAAAAAATGTTTAATGATGTGTGTTAATGCTGCTTTTGACATCAGTACTAGCAAAGCCCTGCAGGGCAACGTGGACACAAAGCCTTTTCACCATTATTGGTTGCCAGGAGCATGTGAAAATCCAAAGATTGCTCTTAAATATGAGATCTGTAACCTCCAGCATTAGGCAAACCACACGGATGGAAAGGACAGTGTGCAGCTGGTTATCTATGGAGGTGGGGAGAGCTGGTGCTCAGCCATGAGCCGTGTCAAGGCTGGGCCCTCTCATGTTGAGCATGGGCATCACAGATGAGGATCCTGCTCCTCCAACTTCCTTCTACCCAGTAAAGCAGAGCTCCTGCTCTGGGCTCTTCCTTTGGATGATATTGGTGCTGGATTTACTTACTGCTTCTATGGTGAAGTGCCTGTAAGGTCATGTCAGTGGGTTCCTCCAAGCACAAGCTCTTGGAGACCAAGTGTGAGCCATGATCTGATCAAAGTAGTCTGAACCAGAAATTTTATGTGGTGACAAAAGAAGTAAGAGGAAGGGCTGTGTGCTCTATGCCATCATTGATGCAAAATCTCTCAACTTTAGTTTTTCTGTATTTTATAGAAATAACTCCGAGATAAAACATACCTGTGGTATAAAAGAACTAGCACCTACTCAGCTCCCATGGTTTCTCTAGGAGAAATACCCAAATCAAAGGGTTGAGGAGCAGGAATCTCTCCAAATAAAATTTTTGGCGTAGGGCTGAGGTTTACATAATATGCTGCCTCTTTCAACAGGAGAGTTTGCATGCAATTTGTTCTTTTTTTAATGTGTCTAGACTTTTTTGAAAACTTCTGAATGGGGTTGCTGTGCATGGAGAAGCCCCACGCCACCGTCCATGGTGTGTGTAGTTGCTTCTGGAAGTGTTGTATGGACCTATTGAGCTTGAGTTTGTCAGTGGTAGTATGAGTATGCTGCAAGCCCAAAGCACCATGGAGGTGTGTGCACTAATAGTCTATAGGTGATGTGTGTGGGGGATAAAAGATACTGTGTTTCTGCCTGGGAAATTGGGCTTAGAGGCATGCTTGGGACCTTCTCCCTTCCTATGGGGGACCATCCTTGATGAAGAGGCAAGTTTAGGATTGCCAGTGTGTGGGCAACTGAATATTGCTCACCTGGAATGGAAAGTGTGATGGGAAGAGATGAGAAACGCCAGGCTCTGCAGCCCCTGCTGTGCCTGCAATAAATCTGCAATAAATCTTTCTCCCTTGAGTCTGGGAGGTGCATCCCTGGGGTTTTAACATTGTACCAAGGAAAGAGTGTGGATCCCATGTGCTTGTGGGACCACCAGCACAGAAGCATGGGTGATCTGGGCTTATGTGGGGGTGAAGTGTCTTTAATTTTTCTGGGGTGAATGGAAGTGAAATTATACCTGGTAGAGAAGGAGGAGTGAGGAAGGTGGGTAAAGGAGCAGAAGGGAATCCAGGCTGCTCGTTTGCAGAGGGGCAGGAGCTGGGCTCATGTTTGCTGACTGCAGGAGCCCGCTTGGGTTGGCAGTTGCTTTGGAAATGAAAATATTTTATCCTGAGTTATGTAATGCAGCAGCATGTCCAGACCTGAGATCCCTGCAATTTTCTGACCTGCAAGGAATAATTTTCTGCTTGAAATATTAACCTTAGCTTTGAATTGCCTGGCTCATATGGCATGTGTGGTCAGGGTAATGTCTGTGTACACAACTGCTGCTGTTTGAACTCGAGATGTTTGGGTAAATTTATTTTTGTTTATAGCTGTTGGGTGATGAAGAACAGAAAATACTTGTTAATTAAGAATTACATAAATACATCAAAACTCACCCTGACCTACGGGTTAGATTCAGCAGGTGGAGGAGGCTGCAGATTCTTCTCTAATTGAAGCAGCAAGTTGTAAATGAGGATTTGAGGGGTGGAGTAGAGCTGAGGTGCAAACTATCAGTGTTCCGGGCTTAATATAGTTTCAGTCTTTATCCTTAAATGTGGAGAAACCTTTGCAGATAGTTTTTGGTTGGTTGGTTTGTTGTTGGTTTTTTCACTCAGCTCTTTGGGTAAAAAACCTGGCAGGATGGCTGGGCTCAAAGAGTGGTGGTGAATGGAGTTAAACCCAGTTGGCAGCCAGTCACAAGTAGTGTTCCCTGGGGCTCAATCCTGGGACCGGTTCTCCTTAGTATTTTAATCAACAATCCGGGTGAGGGGATCAAGTAGACCTCAGTAAATTTGCACTCCGGGCTCTAGTTGTCACCTGGCCCTGGGGAGATGTGAACTGCTCCTCCATGACTTCTGCACCTCTAACTCAGAAGAGGACTGAGATACCATGGAGGTTTAGAAACAAAAGGTTATTTCTGTTTTGTTCTTCTAAAATGAAGGTGTCAAAACTTTTTTAGACATGGAAGGTTTTGAACTTCAGACAAAGGCTGTCCATCATGTTCCCTGAGCGTGCCTTCCTTGGGATCTTCAGGGAGGCTAAAACAGGCAGAGGTTGGCAACATCATGTGGTTGACTGAGAAAGGCTTGCTCTTTTGAAGTATCCCACTCCCCTTTTGGCTCTGTGAGCCAATGCAATTGGGGCAGAATCATCATCGTAGAGCCTGCTTTGATCGTGCCTAGAGGTGGAAAATTTTCCTCAAGCAAAGGAGTTGCGAGAGAAGTGCCAGAGGACTTCTTTATCAGCTAAAATCCTCACTCAAACTTTCTGGTTGCTTTGTGCAGACGGGTGCTGGTGTGAAAGCTGACAAGGGACAGGCAAAAAAATGGATTAATTAATTGGAAAGAGAATATGATCACTCCAAAGTCATTGATGTTTCCCAGGTGATAATTGAACCTTCGCATTGTATTTCTGCCCCTTATTTGATACCCAAAGAGGCTGAGCATGGCATGGTCAGAGATGAAGAGGAATCCTCTGTGCCTGTCTAAACCATGTGGATGAAAAAACACTGCAAAAAGAGAAAATAATTGGTTCAGAAGCTGATAAATACTGTCAAGTAAACCAAAGTGGATGAGGGAAAACTAAAAGGGGAATGGAGAAAATGCAGGGAGGGAGAGGACATCACAGAATCATAGAATTGACTTGGAAGGGACCTTAATGACCACTGAGTTCCAATCCCCTGCCATGGGCAGGGACACCTTCCACTAGACCAGGTTGCTCAAAGCCCCATCCAGCCTGGCCTCGAACACCTCCAGGGATGGGGCNNTTCTTTCTGGTATCTAATCTAAATCTCCCCTCTTCCAGTTTAAAACCATTGCCCCTTGTCCTGTTGCTACACTTCTTCATAAACAGGCCCTCTCCAGCTCTCCTGTAGGCTCCCTTCAGATATTGATAGGCTGTTACAAGGTCTCCCCAGAGCCTTCTCTTCTCCAGGCTGAACAACCCCAGCTCTCTCAGCCTGTCCTCATAGGAGAGGTGCTCCATCCCTCTGATCATCCTCGTGGCCCTCTGCTGGACCCGTTCCCCTACATCGTGTAGGGGAATAAAGTAAATCATGCCTGGATATCTCATGCCCTGAAGCATGCATTTACTGTGGATAAGTAAGTTGTGGCTTGTGGTGAACAGGAAAAGCTGCTGGGAGTGTGTCTCCTCCATCAGCTGTGCTGCTGTCTCACACTTACAGGCAGTGAAGAGCCCATGGAAGATGAAACAGGGGACCAAGTCCTGCTGACCAGGCTATGGGAGAGTTTCTAGCAACCAAGTTACTGGGAGAAATGGGAAGGGATGGTGTGTGTCTGGTTTTGCAGCAGTTCTCACTACATAGGGGAGGCATCCTGTGGCTTCTGTGGCTCCTTTTCCAGGTGTCTTCATGGGAACTGGAGCTTGTTTGTACAAGCTTGCATGGGGGGAAGAAGAGGTGAAAGCCCCTGGCCCCTGTGCTTTTGTTTTGGGTGGGTCTCACCAGTCCTTTGGTTGAATTGAAGTTAATAATTGGAAAATGCCAAAAGCATTTACTGCACTATCTTGCCCAAGTAAAGAAAATCATCTAAACCTAAAATGTAACTTGCCATCCTTTGGCTGCATTCCTTCTGATGGACCACCTCTACATTTTGATTTTTTAACTTTTTTTTTCCCCCCCCTCCTGGCCTTGTGTTCCTGCCCACAGTGACCATTCACGGGGTCCATGTGTTGGAATGGAGCAGAGCAGTGACCAAAATGAAATAAACCCCTGCAAAACAGATCCCCTGCTGGTGGGAACAGCCTGGGGGGTGTGTGTGTGTGTCATGAGCTGCAGGGACTGGATAGGGCACGAGCTGTATGAACCAGCCCCAGGAAAACCAGCTGTGAAAAAACAATTTTCTGCCCTGTTCCCAGCCTCAGGCTCTGCTCCTGTTTCATCTCTCAATAGGGCACGTCTCTGCTGTAGCCAGCCCTGCCTGTGACTTAACCAAACGTGGTGGGGGGTGGCTGAGGCACGGACTGGCATCCCGTCCCCTGCCCTCGCTGCAGGGTCTTGTCTCTGCCAAAGGGTGGGATGGGCAGCTGTGGCTCTAATGCCTTCAACAGGGATGCAAGGCAGAGCTGTGTGACTGAAAACAGAAAGGGGGGAGAAAAAAACAGAACACACTCCCCACCCCCAAGCAAGCATTGTTGCACTCTGCATTTTCTTTTCTTTTTTTTCTTTTTTTTTTTTTTTTTAAACACATAATTCAGAGTGTGATGTATTGCTGAGATGCACATTCCCCGACCGTGGCGAAGAGGGCAGAGGTTGAGACACATCTTCCCTGGGGAGAGGGAGGGTGGCGTGAGCCTGAGTCAGCAGCAAAGGTCACTTGGCCGAAAGGCTCCTCTTGCCAGAAGTAGAAGGTTTCGTAAGGGCGACTGATGCAATGTTTCTCTGCTCAGTGCTGACAGTGTGGTAGGCTGGGGTGTGTGCATGTCAGAGGCAGAAACGCCAATTTTGGTGAACAGGGGAATGACAGGGCAGTGCTAGTCAACCTCACTGGCCCATTCCACCTCCCAAATCACTTCTCTCTCTTCCTGGCTGCTCAGTTCGTTGCTTTCTCCTCTTCTGTCCCCCCACTTTGTGTGTCTCTTCAGTTCTGGCATTTCATCTCATCGACATGCTGTTTGTTTTACAGCCTTGGCTCATCTTTCTGTTCCCATTTGGGGTCATTATCACATGTGATTAGCCTTGGAGCCTAATGAAGGAGATCAGACATAACTCTAGGGTACATCTGAGCCATTTAGCGTTTCTGAGCACAAAGATCTGCAGAGGAAGTTTATTTTTAAGCTTCCTGAGAATATAAATTTGAATGTTGAATTGTTTAGGGTACAAGTAATAGAACTGAAATCCCTATAGGAAGGAGCAGTGCCCTCCGGGATTTGAAGCATCCCAGGGATAATTATCCAGTGCTGAGTAAGTCTCGTTAGTCTTAAAATAGCTTTTAGTGGATGATCACATTTTTCTTCATGTTGGCTTGTATGAAAGCTTGAATCCATATATTAACATTTAACCTTCGTTGTAAGAGCACTGTTAACAGGTTCTTGTTGGTGTTATCCAGTCCCACTCTGGGAAAACCAGCTGTGGAGATATACAACTACACAAAATAACAATCCCAGAAAATAAAAAGGGCTTTTTTTTTTTTTTTTAAGGTCTCTTTCACAGTATTAAGAGATAGGAGGGAGCTGCAAGGTCTTATGTGTCAGAGCAGGATGAGGTTAGAGCATCCTCAGGACATTTCCAGCTGCTAGTGTTTGGTGGCATTTTGCAGGGGACCATAGCTCCAGCTCAGCAGAGCAAGTGCTGTGCTGTGTCACCGGCCCAGGAGAAGTGACATGTCTGTGTAGTGACTCAGCTGTGTCCCTGCTAGCCATCTGCTGATGTGATGCACATCATTAGTCACTAATTGGTGTGGTTACCTTTTTTTTTTTAGGCTGCTGGAAAGGCCAAGGTTTGCACAGACGTGAAGCAGCTGAGTCAGTCTTCAACCTGTTTTGATTTTAGGTGGTGCTTGGAGAGCAGTTTCGCTGTGCCCTGCCAGGCAGACATGGACCATCTCAGCTTCATCTTGGACTCTGAGTATAAGCCTGTCACAGCTGTATGGTGGGACTGTGACTGGGTACTGCCTTTTGGTGTGCAGCCACAGCAGGGTGGCAATGAACCCTCCCAAGGAAGGACTTTTGGAGGCAGCAGCAGAGGGCACACAGAGGGCTGAGTGTGAGAAGCTTGTTTCACCCATCTTGCATTTGTTCCCTTTGTAAGCTCTGTAAAAAAAACAAAACCAAAAAACCCCCCAACTTTTAAGCAATCTCGCCCTTTACCAAAGACATAAATTTTCTAATAATATTTTTTTTTCCTTTCCCCCCCCCTCCCACCTGTCTCCTGCACTTCCCATCTTTGGCTTTACCTCCTCATCCAGTACCTAACCTATAGGTACTGGTGGGTTAGGTACCAATGCTCAGGTACCACCTTACTTAGTGTCTCAACTGGAGGCCTGTAACTGTCTCCTTACTGATGTCTCTTATGCCATTGCTCCAGACCAGTCTTTTGACACCAGGTGTAATACCTAGATCCTCCTGGACACAGCTGGCTTCAGATACTGCCCTTCTGCTGCCTTATCTATGAGTTTTCCTGTCTGCCTAAACTCTCCATCCAGCTGAGTTTCTTTTGCTTGTTGCTTTCCTCAAAGGTTACAGGCCCCTCCTCTGGCCCTGGCGTTGGCAGCATCCTTGGGTGTTGCCAACTGGAGATGGAGGTGTGGATACTCATCCCTCACTCACCCCCAGCAAACTGCATTTATGTGTTTGGTCCTCTCCATACTTTGACCTAAGGGAGCTCTGTAGGTCTTCCATTGTGGAGGCAACCCTACCCATTCCTGTGATGTTGATGAAACGTCACTTTGCATCCTGACAGGGAGGTTGGACTTCGTGGGGGGGAAATGTGTGCTGGGTACCCCCCAGGATCCTGTGTTCACTTCTGATTTTAGTTTTATGCTAAGCAAGGAGTTTTATCCTCACAAAACTGAAAAAAACTATAATAGTAGTAGCAATAATCCTAATAGCACCACCTATTATTTCTTCTTAGGGGTAACAGTTTTAAATTGGAAGAGGGGAGATTTGGATTAGATACCAGAAAGAAATTCTTTGCTGTGAGAGTGGTGAGACGCTGGAACAGGTTGCCCAGGGAAGTCATGGATGCCCCATCCCTGGAGGTGTTCGAGGCCAGGCTGGATGGGGCTTTGAGCAACCTGGTCTAGTGGAAGGTGTCCCTGCCCATGGCAGGGGGGTTGGAGCTGGGTGATCTTTAAGGTCCCTTCCAACTCAAACCATTCTATGATTATATTCTATGATTCTTTTTTAAAAAAACTCTAATGTGCTTCAGCCTTACTGATGCCCCACTCCTCACTGTAATTTTAGCAAATGAGCTCTTTCTATCTTTAAATCAAATGCTGCTGCTTTTATTTTAAAATAATTTTATTTTCCCCATCTATTCTGCCCTCGTGTGTGTCTCAGTACAGCTCTGTGGGTAGCCAGCACCCACCTGGAGGAGCTCATGGGGGGTTTCTGTGTATTGCCCTAACAATACACGATCAATTACACAATCCTCTTGGGCAAGGTGACAAAGTCCACGCTGTCCTTTGGAGCTGATGTAGTTAAAAGCGAAACAAACATTTGTAGAAATCTAGGAAACAATGGCTTGGGCACGTGGAGCACTGCTCCAAAAGCTGAAAACCAGCATCCCTAATCCCTGGGCAGGCAGGTGAGATGATGTGAAAGCTGAAACGTGGCCAAGGTTTAACAGCAGGTGATGTTGAACTACGTGGATGCCCCAGCTCAGAGTGGGAAGGGCTCTTCTCCCTTATCTGAGGAGCCACGTGTGGGCCAGGAGACCTTTGTTCTGAATATTTGGAGGAATAAAGTTCATCAGGAATAAAAGGGCATTTCCCCACTGCCTTGGTTCATGTTGTGTCGTGTTCTCTCTCTCTCTCGCAGCTGCGTAAATGAGTATGGAAGATTATGATTTCCTCTTCAAAATTGTTTTAATTGGCAACGCCGGTGTGGGGAAGACCTGCTTAGTCCGTCGCTTCACTCAGGTAAGGTTGGGTTGGCCATCTCTTGGACATGGGATGTTGGGGTGGTGACAGCTGTGGGATGGAAGTGTGGAGCCCAGAGCTTCACTGGCTCCAGAGTTCTGAAGTAATTTGTTGGCCACGCTCTTGGTGTGTGCATCAACTACAGCAACATACTGCCACAAGTAGCATGCCTGTATCTAATGCTGTACTTAGCCCTGTTGGGCATCTTGTGTTGGAGAAAACTCATCCCTCTCTGAAAACTGCTGGGATTTGGAGGTGCTTTGTACCAGTTGGTCCAAAGCTGGCGCACTCCCATGTGCCGCCTTCTCACCATCCCTTCTTCTGCTGCACAAAGCTCTCCCTGTTATTTGTCATTAGTAGATAATTAAATAATCTGGGTCCTGGGCTGTCAGTCCAGTGTCCTCTGTTAAACATCAGGCCTGGTTTTGTGGCAGAATAATGGGTAAAGGACCAGGCTTCTGTGACCTAGGGGAAGAGAAGATTTTGTATGATGCACTACAAAACATAAGTTGTGGGGGTTTTGTTGCACTCTCCACTAGGATTTGTCAGCAATTTCACCCCTCACTGTTAATTTTAGTTCTAAAGCAGTGGTGATGTTAAACATGTCCAACTACATGTGACAGCCAGTGGTAATAAAGCTAGGCAACCCCAAAGACCCCGAGGGGTTAACCAAAAAAATCTGTGGCCACTTACGCTGCTTGTGCTTTGGCAGCGCAGCTGCTGTAGGGGATGGATGTGCCCCAAAATCAACATGACTTTGTAGACCTAGGCACCAGAAATCAAAAAGCTATATTTTTTTTTCTGGTTTGTTGTTGTTTTGCTGTGGCTCCTTTCTGATGGTGCCACCAAATGCCACCAATATCACACCGGCCCTTGTCATTGCTGTGGCACTGGCAGTGTCTGGCTCTGCTTCACTCCCAAAATGCTGTGCAGGGATGTGACCCTTGTGCTGGGAGCTGCCAGAAATGCCTTTCTGTGCCGTGGCCTGTGGTAGAGGGGAGAGGAAAGGCATGAGGTTGCAGGAGCAAAGGCACCTCATCCCATGTGGTGGGATGGGAAGTCAGATGGAGAGTCCTCATCTGTCCTTCTCCTTCCTCTTCCAATTGCACAGAAGCACAAGGGCTTTTCTCCTCTCTTTTTCTCTGTGTTCTTCCTCCTTTTCTTCTCCCATTTTCCCACATCTGAAGTCAACAACATGCTACATGAGTAGGGAAAGCACTGTGGGGCTGAATTATGGTAACTTTTCCTCTGGGGAAATGTCACATTTGTCTGTCTAAACATGATGGAAATAAGTGTCCAGGGAAGGGCAGGTGGGAGGGAATAGTTTTGGGATTGGAAAAGGGTGAGGGTTGGCACCCAAAGAGTGCTACAGCAAATTGCTTAATGAAACTCTATTTTCTTTCAGGGGCTTTTCCCACCGGGCCAAGGAGCCACGATTGGGGTTGACTTTATGATTAAAACCGTGGAGATAAACGGTGAAAAAGTAAAGGTAGGAGCCTGATGGTTTTCAGCGAGAACTTGTGTGGCAGCACAGAGCTGAGGTGTCTCACTGATGGAAGGCTGTTGGACACATGGGGGATCCCAGGGCTCCATGGTATGGCTCAGGCAATGCTGGGTCCAATGCTTTGCACCCCTCTCCACAATTACCATCAGAATCCTAACAGCAAGCCCATTCTAAGGTAGAAAATGGAACAGGAAGGTCTGGCGAAACTCTGTCCTTGCTTAGGAGACAGTGAGGTCATGCTTGGCTGGGGTTGAGGAAGCGCAAAGAAATGCTTCAGTGCAATCTCTGCTCATTGCATTTCTGGTAAGCAGAAATCTGTTGCATTCCCACTGGGGAAGGCTCAGTAAAGGTCTTCTGTGAGTTCCCAAGGCAACTTTTGGGAAGAGTAGGCTTCTGGACTTGAGCGGTTGTGCATAATGAAGGCTCATCTTCTACTTCTGGCAAGTTATGGATTTGGGAGACATGGAGATAGTCACAATACTGATGCTTCAGTCAACCAGTTGAAGTGAGAAGGGCAATATCCACATTATTAACTCCTTCATCCTCCAAAATAGGGTGGTTGCAACCAAACTGCTGCTGGGAAACTGTCCTTGTCCCATGCTAACTCCCAAGATGAGCCTGAGCACCACTTGGCTTTGTCAGGGTCAAAACACACCAGGAACCAACCTCATGCTTTAATGGGATCCATAGCTAGGTTCCAGCACCCAGAGATGTTGGCTGGTGCTGCTTTGCTCATTAGTAGAGCTTTTGTTAGAGCTACTGTGGTATCCAAGAAAGTTGGAGAAGAGTATTGTTATCTGAGCTTCTGAGGTCAAAGTGTGCAGGGTCCTTAAGCTCCTGGAATTACTCTTCCTGCATTAAATCCAGGGACATCAAAGTGAAAACCAGCCATTTTTTCCTTCCTGCCTTCCTCAGATTTAGTAGTGACCAAATGGGAGAGTGACAGTGGTGTCACAGTGGCTAAATGTGACATTGAGACCCATTTTTAAGGTTGTGTAAGTGAAGTGATGGGAACACTGGACTTGTGCAGATTTTTCAGTGTTGTTTTTTTTTTTTTAACCTGTATTTCAGCGCAGGGTTTTTAAGAGGGAAATCAGGTGGTGTGTTCCTAAGTTTAGGGCAGATATTAAAATCCACAATCATGTCTGTAGGCTGCCACCCTGCTGCAGGAGGAGTTGTACAATCCGATGGCAAGTGATGATCTGTGATGAGAAGACCTTCCAGCCTGAGCAGGTGAAGAACAAAGAGGTGTAAATACCTTCACCTGATAAAGACCAAGTCAATGTTCAGCACATCACTGTTGAGTGGGGCAGAGCAGCAGGCAGTGAGGATCACGCGTAGCCCCCACGCTGTCGGTGCTTAGTTTGATGGTTGTGATGCTCATTAGCAAGCATCTGGTGTAGTAGGGTTAACCAGGACATAGATGCTGCTTGTCCAGGTTCCTTGGACAGCAGAGATGCTTCTTTCTGCTAAAACCAGCTCCGGTGAAGCTGCTCAGAGGATCTAAACTGGTAAATAGCTTAAGTACTGCACCGAGGGTGGAATTCATTTTTTTCCCTTACATACCTGGCTTAAACCAGCTGTCTCAAGATTGGCCTGGTCATTGGAGGGAGAAAAGCAATCTCTGAGGAAGATTAATCCCATCCACTTCAGACACCTCTCCTTTCCAAGCATCTGGTTCCCTGCCAAGTACAGATGGAGCTTAAAGAACATCGCTTATATCTGGGGTCAGGGTTTTGGACAGGTGAACTTGCCCAAAGAGTTTATCTGAGGTTGACTTCTTGTCCCTGTGACATAATCCTGTTTTAAGGCTAGCTTGGGCTGAGGGTGCAAACTCCTTAAGAGGAAGTTGGGAGCAGTCACGCCAACATGAGCTATCTCAGGGGCAAGGGCGGTTCAGGGAAGCTCAACAAGCTAAATGAGAACTTGTCAGTGTAGTAGATCCCTGCTGCCCTGCAAACGTCTGGTGGATGCACAAGTGTCCACCCCAGCTGCTCTTAATCACCTTGGGGCTGGCTTGTGTTTCACAGAGCCTCAGTGAGTGGTAACTGGTTTACCAGCTACATTTAACATAGCAAATAGTCAGTTATTAAATCAAATTCCCTCTCCTCACTCCACCAGTGGAGTAAATTTGGGTCAGTGGAGCTCAGCCACAGTGACCAAGCCCAGGAGTTGCTTAGTACCGTATGTTTGGGCATTGGAATGAGCCTTCCAGCATCTGAAATGGAATCTGAATGGATTTCCTTCAGGGAGTGAAGCCGAAACTTTTTTTTTTTTTGAGTAAGCAGTGCTAGCGAGAATAAACATTTAATGAGGGAG
This sequence comes from Scolopax mira, assembly GCA_004320125.1. Taxonomy (NCBI): domain Eukaryota; kingdom Metazoa; phylum Chordata; class Aves; order Charadriiformes; family Scolopacidae; genus Scolopax; species Scolopax mira. The sequence goes on along the minus strand of BJBW01014249.1, from coordinate 16,592 downwards.
AAAAGCAGGAATGAGTCAGAGCACAGAGCAATAAAAACGACATCTCAGTCAAAGAAGGCGCTTCCCTGCCTGGTAGCTCATCTCAGTGCCTGAGCCCTGACTCCTCTGCTGGGCCGGGCAGCACCTCCTGCACGTCTGCTGGGATGCAGGAGAGGAGAGCAGAGCTGTTTACTGAAAAGGTTTCCAGACTTGAGAATAAATGATGGATTTCTGGGGGGAGGGCGGAAAGGGGGAATACTTTCCAGCATTCAAAATTGCATTTGAAAGTCAGTGGAGAGGGATGTGCTAGTGTGAAGGCTGTGTGCCAGCTGTATCAGAGATGAGTGAGGTTATTGAGAGATGCTATCCTTCTGCTCTGCCCTGGTGAGGCCACATATGGAGCACTGTGTCCAGTTCTGGGCTCCCCAGTTCAAGAAAGACAGGGAACTCCTGGAGAGGGTACAGTAGAGGGCTACAAAGATGATTAGGGGCCTGGAGTGTCTCCTTTATGAGGAGAGGCTGAGGAACCTGGGTCTTTTTAGTCTGGAGAAGAGAAAGCTGAGGGGAGATCTGATCAATGCTTATAAATACTTAAAGGGTGGGTATCAAGAGGATGGGGCCAGTCTTTTTCCAGCAGGAGAAGAGGAAATAGACACAAACTTGAACATTAGAAGTTCCATCTAAACATGAGGAGGAACTTCTCTGCTTTGAGAGTGACAGAGCCCTGGAACAGGCTGCTCAGGAAGGTGATGGAGTCTCCTTCTCTGGAGACATTCAAAACCTGCCTGGACATGTTCCAAGCTAGGTGGACCTGCTTTGGCAGGGGGCTTGGAGTAGATGATCTCCAGAGGTTCCTTCCAACCCCGCGTGATTCTGTGATTGAGTGGCTACTGAAGCTCGCTGACAGATGAGCCGAGGCAGTGCTGTGCATTGAGGGGGCTCTTGATCAGCCTGGCCTTTCCTAATGAAACCAAAGCTATGTACAACACCTGTACCACGAGGTTGCACAAATTCGAGCCAGATAGCAGTAGCTAAACATCCTCAGTGCTGCAAACAGAGGACTAGGTCTTACGGACCTGTGATCTTACTGCATTTGGTGGAAATGTTCCTATGTAGGAAGACAAATGTACGCACAGATGTTGGGAAAGCAGGAAGCATCAATTGGTTCCAAGAAAATAAACACCTAGGTTTTTCCACAGGCTGAGTCTTTGGTTCCTCTGAAAAATTGAGGCAAGTAAAATGCTTCCCGTGCAATATCTTTTTATTTTTTATTTTTTTTTAATCAGTGGGCTGAAGTGTGAGATGTGCATTTTGTGTGCAGGAAGAGTTTATGGGGGGCTGTGAGGCTGGGGGCTCTTCCCTGCCTTCTGCCCCCAGCTCTCAGGAAGACTCAGGGCTGCAGCCAGTAAGAAACCCTCTCCCCCAGGGAGATCCCTTTTGCTTTCGATGTCCGTTCTGTTAAAGCAGTGGAAAAACATATTCGCATCAGGTTTGTGTCAGCTTGGAGATCTTCTCAATAAATGCAAAACACAAATAAGCTGCACTTAACCAGGAGACCAATCAGTATGTGTCTTTCCTGGGAAATAGCTGAGCAGCAGTAAAATTATCTGTATTTTTCCATCTGCTAGAGTTCAGAGGCTGTTTAGTTTTAACGGGGATTCGTTTGTTATCTGAATTTCCTGTGCAAGTAACTTAACTTCACTTAGGGTTTTGTGTGTCATTTAGCTCCACATGCCACGCTCAGCCCTTTAAATACAACTTTGTCAAGAGATTAAGCACGAAGGTTCCCAGGAACTGTGAGCCAGCCACAAATTACTTTTTCTGCAAAAAAAAGTCCTTTTTTCAAAATCATACCCTGCATCTGAAAGCTGCTACTGGGAGCTCTCATTTCAAACTAACACATTTATGATGAGTAGCTGGCGTAGTTTGACTTTGGAACTGGGCAAGAATAAGGTTTTCTCTATTACAGGCTGCTGAATATATGGAAAAAATATGAAATACTTTACCTTTTTCTTCCCAAAGTACACAGGATTCTGGCTGAAGATCACATTTTCACATATTTAATTCCAGGGAGGGGTGCTTTAAAAAAATGAAAGCTGAAGCAGAGAAGCACTCTTTTTTGTTGAAATGTTTTAATTATGGATGTTTGGTTTTTTGACTGCCTTTTTGAAGAACTGAGGTTTTGGTGACCCACCAAAAACTATCAGATGGTGAAACTATAAAAACAGTATGAGTTTAGTTTGTATTGGGCAATGTAAGTTGTCTTCCTGGACCCAGAGGGTTTAGAAAACACTCATGACCCCTTTGATATAGTTAAGGACATGCCAACCAGTTCTACAGGTTGGGAAAGCAGGCAGCGAGCCTGATGTTGGAGGTGAAGTTGGCTGAAGTTGGAGAGAGGAGAAGTGTTAGAGTCCCCGACCAGCCTTCAGCAGAGCTCTTTGTTCGCTCCTGTTGTTTCCACCCATCAGTGCATCACCTCAGGATAATTATAACTAGCTTTGGGAGCTAGAAGAGAGGCTTTCTTATTTTTCCTTGGGATGAATGCTGCTGTTGGTTGGACTTCAAGGGCAGGAGAAGTGACTTTCTCCTTCCAGTGCCTGCGTTCTAACTTCAAGCCAGCAGCTCTGCCCACAGCGGAAGGAGATGGTAGATGTCACATGAAAGCCAGCAGATCTGTGGCTTCCAGGGGCCATTGGCGATGGTGCCAGCTGACTTTGTGCCTTGCATTTCAATCCACAAGCACAGGAACAGAAACAAAAAATGCTGGGGGAGGGAAAGCCAAAGGGGAGAAGAACTAAGTGCTTTCCCAGGATTGGTTTTACCCTGAAGGAGGTTTTTTAGGTCAAAACAGTGCTGCTGTCAAATAAAAAAGTTGTGGTGTGTTTTTTTTTTTTCTTTTACCACCCTTCCTTGTTATGCCAAAAGCTGCAGATCTGGGACACGGCAGGACAGGAGCGATTCCGGTCCATCACGCAGAGTTACTACCGCAGCGCCAACGCGTTAATCTTGACCTATGACATCACCTGTGAAGAATCCTTCCGGTGTCTCCCCGAGTGGCTGCGAGAAATCGAGCAATACGCCAGCAACAAGGTCATAACCGTGCTCGTGGGTAAGTGACAACCATCCCTACAGAATGGTGATATGGGGTTGGAAGGGACCTCTGGAGAGCATCCAGACCAAGCAGGTCCACCTACGGGGTGCGATGGTGTGAAGAGAGGGTGAGCTGTGCGTGTCGAGGTGGCAGATGGAGGCATTAGCAGGAGGAAAAGGTGGTATCTGTGGCAACTGGTGGTGCAGGGTGCCCAAATCAGTGCAGCAGATCTTGTTGCCAACCAGTTGTAACTGCAGGTGGGCACAGGGTTACAACTGTGGTGACAATGGTCTCCAGGGCGTGGACCATTCCTTCTGCAAATAACCACAAGATGCTGATAGTGCTGTCCAGGGCACCACAGGCACTTCTCAAAGTGTGGTGCTATTGCAGGTTTGAGGCTTTTGCATACAGAGGTGGATACTTCTCGCCAGTTGCTCCCACATGGGACTAAAGTGGTGATGGTGCAGCTACCAACTGGGCTAAGAATAGAGCAGCTTCCCTTTTGGCTTCCAGCTTGGATCTGGACAAATATACAAGGATATGCTGAAGTTAGGATTGTCTGCAGGTTGCTGTATCCCATAGCTGTGGGACAATTGGAGTCTTGTCTTGAGGAGGTCAGGATCTCTAGACCAGATCAGGATGTGATGGTTGTGTGGATCATAGCATTCACAGGTGGGATGGAGCTGGAAAACTGGATATTTTTGCCTGAATTTTAGGGGATCTAAAAATAAATAACTGAATGCTATGTTAATCTCTAGAGCTTCAACTCAAGCTAAAGCAGATCTCGGGCCATCTGCCTGCTACAAGGAAGGTGAAGGTTATTTTCCTTCCCTGCGCTTTTCCATCCTCTGCTTGCAGCATCTGATAGGATGTGGCCTTTAAAGGCCCAAGGATATATAAAGAACAATGGAAAAATAAATTGGGAAAAGCCCAAAAGTTTCATACTGCAGTGCCATTGTCCTCTTTAATGGTTTGCTATTCTTCTTGCTAAAAAGAAAGTCTAGAGGACTGCAAAATGTGTTTAAGGTGTCTTTTAAACAATCTTTAGAGTTTTATGTCCCCCCAGTGGTGTTGCAAGGGACCATTGGGGTTTAAGGAGCTTCCACACAAGAAACTCATTACATTCTGTGAGAAGGGTATGGCACATGTACAAATGATACAGAAAAAATTAGTACTTGACGAACACGTGTATATATTAATGTGTTTTTTAGGGAACATTAATTATCAGCATCTATAGCACAAAATATAAATGCTAACAGCCATAATACACACTTTGAAGATGGTGACACCCATTAACCGCTTATGTTGAGTGATAATTTGTTTAGAAAGGTAACTTCAGTGTTTGCAGCGGGTCCAAGAAACTGCTTTATCAATAAGAAAGGGGATCTGAGAGGAGGCCAATGAGATGTGGCTTGTCTCTTTTCCTCCCACTCCTCACAAAATTGCTGGTAGAAACGAGGCCACTGAACCTGCTGAGTCCGTGGACACAGCCCCCTGGTATCACAGGTCCTAGTCTGTTATCTTCTTTGTAAGATTAATTTATGGCAAAAAACACGTTTGAAGTGAAGTGGCCGGTCACAGGGTATAATCATGTCAGATGCTTGCTCGAGGCATTAATCAACTCTCTGCTAAACTGAGCTCTCTGAAGGAAGGGGGTGGTTTCTCATCCCACTTCACTCTGCGAGTGCCCCTGAGCCTGTCCCTCTTCCAGCCTCAACAGCCAGATCCTTCAGGGGAATACTCAAATAGGAAAGCAGCCTTCCACACCAGGCTTCTTTTAGAGCTCATAATGACATGAGAAAAAGCTTGTTTAGCATCTCACATGCTATAATTGACATTTTAAGTGCTCCTCAGAGCAAGAACAGGAGAACTTTCAATAAATATTAAAATGGAAATCCTTTAATGTTGGTTGATAGCAGCAAACAGATACACTGGTGCTAAATTAAAGCGAACTGACTCGGATGTTCACAGGACATATTCCATAAAATAAGCTGATACTAAATGAACATGGTCACGTGTATCAGGGAATCTGCTATTTGGCAGGGAGAGCAAGCACTTAGAGTTTCACATCAAAAGCCTGTATTATGTCTATAGACATAATTATGTCTATAGACATAATACAACACCAAACTCTTTTTTTATCCCTTATCAGGTTCTGTTTCTCTTATTTTGGAAGTCAAATTAATTCCCTTTCTAAAATCTTTTATCAATGCAGGTAATAAGATTGATTTAGCTGATAAGAGGGAAGTCTCCCAGCAAAGAGCTGCAGAGTTTTCTGAAGCACAGGACATGTACTATTTGGAAACCTCAGCAAAAGAATCGGATAATGTGGAAAAACTCTTCCTGGACTTGGCCTGCCGGTTGATCAGCGAGGCACGACAGAACACCCTTGTGAACAATGTCTCATCCCCCTTACCAGGAGAGGGGAAAAGTATCAGCTACTTGACTTGCTGTAATTTTAATTAAAAAGTGATTTATTTTTTTTTTCCTTTCCATGATGGGCCAAGAGGATTTTTTTTTTTTTTTCTGGCTGGGATTTATCTCCTTGAAGGGAATTCCTGCCACTTTGACCCATCTGACTTACCCTGAGTCAGGTTGAAGACCTGGAAGCATGGCAGGCTGACAGCTCCAGCTGCATGGCAACGTAGCAGAATATTACATGGTTTAAATTTCATTTTTCTTGCAATCTCTGGAGCAGGTTAGGAAAAGGAGAGTTGCACAATTGCTTCGTGTAACGCAGAATGCGAGCTATTGAGTTTCCTTCTGTGGGAGACTAGGGCAGCCTCCCTTGAAGGAAGATACTGAAGAAATCAAAATCTCTCTTGCAGAGCATTGGATCGGGTCCTTTTTAAAATAAATACAAAAAGAAAAAAACAACAATGAGTGCTGACCCTGGACTATGCTGGCAACCTTCTGGGCTACCAGCGAGAGAGCTCTTTGGACATGTACATAGCATCCGCCCGCGCGTCATCATGGAGGACTCTAGTGTTTGAAATAGTGTTATGTCTCTCATCTACAGGCACTTTCATGAACATGGAATTAAAAACAAAAAAAAAGTTACATTTATCAACATTTTTCAAGACTTGAGAAGACATGGTTACGTACAGCTCAGTTGCTCCCTTTGGTGCTAGCAGTTCGACAAATATTCCATAGACCAAACATACTCTTACTACATTATTGTCCTCTGAATGTGTAACTTAGACTCGTTAGGAAAAAAACACTAATAAGCACTGTTTATAAAAAATAATAATAATAATAAAAATCTCGTTACCTCTTTTTCTAGTCCTGAACATAGTGGGAAATGACTGTGCTTCTTTGAGATCTGACACACGATGAAAAGACTTTCCATAAATAAATAATAAAAAAAAATAATTAACCATTCTTCCTCTAATTAGTAATGTCCTAATCTGTAAAAATTAGCCTTGGGAAAGGTTATTGGTGGAGTTGGAACCAATATCGCACCAAAATCTTGTGCGTCATGGATTGTGTGTAAGGGTTCAAAGAGAGCACAGTTAGAAGTGGCGGTCTGCAATGTGTCCAGCTTGAAAATAAAGCTTGTAGATACAGTCCTTGTTGAAAGGCAGGTGTACCATTTTGTAGAGGGTTTGGATTTTTTTAAAATTTTTTTTCAATGTTAAGTGGAATTAGCGAGGAGTTGCAAGTGGTATCGTTCTGTATCTGACTCATCCAGCCTTCACCTGGTCGAACTCCTCTCTGAGATGCTCTTGAAGGTACCTTCTTGGCGCCCCATCCCTCTGCCAGAGCAGCTGCCAGGTTTGGGGCTGCAGAGTCATTTAATTTACTTGCTGCTTTATACCCGTAATCCCGGACTCCAGTGTCTGTGTAACTGTTTAGGCCATTTCTTTCTACAGAAGCCCCTGAAGTGGAAGTGCTGTGGAGTTTGCAACGTTATTACATCTCTATCGCCATATGGGAATAATGCATTGCAAATTTACCTGTTGACCTTAAAGTGAAATTAGAAGATAGTGAATGAGCACATCAGAAATATTTTTTTTATTTTTTTTTTTTTTTAGAAATTTGAGTTCAGTTTTACCTAATCTGGATAAATCTCTCCTGGCAATTAAGTGGCTGTGATATGCTGTAGTTTAATCAATTTAATATTATTTGGCATTTACTGAAGATTATAACAGAGCTTTTGTATTGACATAAAAAGCTGCCAGTAAGTACTTCTTGAAAAGAATAGCAATTAAAAAAAAAAAAGGCATTTTAAAAATGCTTTGTCACATTTTCCTGGGAAGATTTCTTTGGGCTCTATCATGTTGTGCCTTTGATCTGTATGGGGGAGCTGACTGTGTCAGAGAGGGGGATCTGTGTGTCATATCACCATTTTTCATATTTTCTTGCATTTTTTAGGTAATTTTCTTCTGTTATGACTAGTGATAAAAAGGAAGATGTAGATGTTGTGGTACAAGGCTTGTTTGTCATTTAGGTAACTCTTAGCAAAGAGCGTCTGTAAGCGGGAGATGTTGGGGGACATATCACCTGCTGCACTGGCCTGTACTGGTCCTTTTCAGTCTCTGCTCGTGGTGTAATCCAGAGGATTGAGAAATGTGTGGGATTTGGTGGCTTGTGCTGTGCTGGACAGTGTGGGGCAGCCTGTGATGAGTGTCATTCTTGAGCATTCCCCAGATTGCCAAACGCAGCCTCAGTTGAGCTTGTGAAGACCAACCAATTCTGAGACAGCTGATGGTGCACAACTCTTAGGTCATTGTTTAGAGCAAGACTCAGGGTGTTAGCATGTAAGGTCACTCTCAAGTCAAAAATCTATACTACATATATTTGTAAAAGCTCTTGCTCTCTAGATGCTGGACTTGTCAGCATATAATTGATAACAAGTAGGGCAGGGCTGTTTGTTTGAGTTGATCAAGAAGGAAGGGGACTGCTCACTGAAACACCTCTGAGTTCCTCAGCCTGATTTTCAAAAGCATCAAAGCTGGGCAGATACTTTTCATTCCTGTCAAATACCACTATAAATGCATTTTTAAAGTGCTCCTTGCGTCATTTCATGGATACTCACTTTGAGTTTTCTAGAAGGTTGCCTATTTTTCCAGTGTTTCCCTAAGCTGTAGGTGACTGTGTTGGAGACTAGCTGCCTACTAGGAACTACCTTCTCCGTGTAAGGACTCCCATCTCCAGACAGTGATGGGCTTTTGCGGCGGGGTGAAGTGCTGCAGTTGGGCTGATGTTGCAGTGAAGTATCTGACTTCTCCAGGGACAAATCTGAACTAATTCATTTCAAGTTTTATTCTATGTGGGCTTAAAAAGTTGAAAGGAAACAATGGTGGAATGTGCAACGTTCTATAAGGTCATAAGCCAAAGCTGTAGTTTGAAACTCGCAGTTAACAAACACAGAAGAGCTGATATTTTATTGTAGCAACTCCTTCAAATATATCTCTGCTCCTTGTAGCACTGAGAGCTTATCTTCTCTTTTTCTGGTCGAGAAGCCATCAGACTGTAGAATAACGTTATCAACTGCCAATGACAACTTAGCCATGTGGGACAATGATCAAAGCCTTGAAAAATAAAAGGAGATTAAAAAACCCCACAAATCCCAGTTATCTGACAATCATCTTTCCAGCTGTGGCCAGCACCTCAGTAGATAAGTAGATTTTTGAGAACTGTCAGTAAAAGCCTTGTGATGCCTGCTGGGTCCAGCATCCAAAAGTTGGGCTGAATTGATATAACAGTGCCAAATTTGCCTGAAAATGCTTTCTGCTATCAGGAGAGCAAGGCATTGCTTTTAGTGTGGTTGCTAGATCTTGATGTGTATTCAGGGTGATATAGTCACAGACATTGAGGAATCTTGGGTCCGTATTAATTTTTTTTTTTTTTTTAGTAGTTCCATAATGAGAATTTTTCTTTAATTATATTTTTTAACACAATGAGTAGTTCCAAGCAGAAGCCAATGCTGGATGGTCAACAGATGTTTGCTTTATGTAGAAAACCTGTTTGCAGAGATTTGTAAAAGCATCTTCTGAAACATGAATGGTTTAAACTCAGTTTTCCAGTTCAGCCACTGGTTTGGTCAGGTTGATCTCCAGTAAACCACCAAATGTCCTGTGCTTTGGGTTGCTGTGTGTGAAGTACTCGCTGGGTACTTACACTGCATGTCTGCTGGGACAAGCCATGACTCCTCACTGTTTGTGTTTGTGTTCCCTATGAGAAACCAAGTGCTAGGAGTTTAAAAAAAAAAAAAAAGCCCTTCAGGTCAAAAAATTATGATGGAAAAAGTGAATTTATGAACTCTATAAAGAGGGAGACACAGGTTGCCTCTTCCTACCTCTAATAGCGAAGTCCTGATTTGATCTACAGGTAAGTTGGTTGAGCACAGTCAGATACGTGTTTATGCTAAATGCCTTTGTGATCATTATTTAATGAAAACTACACCTGACAAATTGTCAGGCAAGATACTTTGTTCTTTTCTGTAGAACGCACGGAACAGCCCTTAAAATCTGTCAGCCTGCTGCTGCTGTTTGTCTTTTTGGAAATAGCTCTGTTGGTTGCAGTTGGCTTCTGCTAGTCTGGGTTTAGCTGTTAATGGCTGTTGAACTCCTTCAGTGTCAGTAGTAAGAGCAGCAGACTGAGGCTGACACGGGAGACAGGAATTTGAAAAGAGGGAGAGCCAAAATTAGGGATGCAGAAGTGCGGTGGGTGCACACACGTGGGACAGGCTTTCCCAAGCTTCCTCTGACAAGGGATGCAATTAGTTGTAGTCAAACCCACTGGGCTTTGCCTGCTTCGTTATCCCTAAGGACTGCTGTTTGTTCGAGCTGCTTTTCCCCTTGTCTTCGCCTTTCGGTGTGAAGAACTGTCTGTAAATCTGAGAAGTTGAGCTGGTCTGATTTCTGTAGTCAGAGACTCAATTCGGTTGGTAAACAGGTGAAATTCTCCAGCTAACAAAATAGACTGAGCAAACACATAGGATACGCTGCCCTGTGGGGACCTGTGGTGCCATTGTGGTTGGATATGGCTGGAGACACTGTCACAGAAACCTCTCCGAGCTATGGGGCAAACTGAGGGCCCTTCATGCCAAGGGGAGAGATAGCTGTGTGAGGTGGAAAATGCAAAGTAAAGGGATAATTTCTACTCAAGATGTCCTCAATCCAAATGCATTTTTTTAATTTTTTTTTTTAATTTTCTTTTAAATTTTTTTTAAAAAAATGCATTTGCATTACTCTGGATTTTAATAAGGAATGCTTTGAGTCTAACTTGAGATCCTGCTGCATTCTGTTGCTTTCAATATCAAAGTACCCAATATCTTTCGAAGTGTTGCTCCTACCAACGAAGACCTTTTTGAACTTATTCAGTTAGAAAAGGTGTTTCCAGGGGGACGCTTTGTGAATTCTTGGTGAGCAAGTATGGGAACTCTCCAGAATGTTGATGTACATAAGAGCTCACCAGAAAACCCCTGATCAGTTCAAGCAGTGAAAACCCTGTGAAAGACATTACATCAAAATGCTTTCTTCCTCTATTTATCACCTTTATTTGCTTATCTGAACAAATGTGGCTCTTGACAGCAGCCCTTTTCCTTGCATTGTCTGTCCTCTTGTTACTGTGGGTGATAATTGTGAGTTCACAAGCAGCAAAGGATTATCATTTTGAAGGACGGTCTTGTTGACTTGAGATGATGTGTGTGGGGAAGACACTCTCTTGATTTCCTACAAGCAACTGGTGCATCCTGAGCAAAGCAGCATCAACTGGAACTGGTCAAAGGCAAGTGTAGGGTGCTGCACCTGGGGAGAAATAACCCCATGCAGCAGCACAGGTTGACCTGCTGCACCTCTGAGGAGAAAGACCTGGGAGTCCTGGTGAAGAATGACCAGGAGCCAGCAATGTGCCCTTCCAGCCCAGAAGGCTAATGGGGTGCATCAAGAAGAGTGTGGCCAGCAGGTTAAGGGAGGTCATCCTGCCCCTCTACTCTGCCCTGGTGAGGCCCCATTTGGAGTACTGTTCCCAGTTTTGGGCTTCCCAGATCAAGAAGGACAGGGAACTGCTGGAGAGGGTACAGCAGAGGGCTACAAAGATGATTAGGGGCCTGGAGCAACTCCCTTATGAGGAAAGGCTGAGGGACTTGGGTCTTTTTAGTCTGGAGAAGGTTGAGGGGGGATCTGCTCAGCACCTCTAAATACTTAAAGGGAGGGTGTCAAGAGGATGGGGACAGTCTTTTTTTCAGTGGTGCCTAGGGATAGCAGAGGAGGAAACGGGCACAAACTTGAATATAAGAAGTTCCACCTACACGTGAGGAGGAACTTCTTTACTTTGTGGGTGGCAGAGCACTGGAAGAAGCTGCCCAGAGAAGTGGTGGAGTCTCCTTCTCTGGTGACATTCAAAACCCGCCTGGACATCTTCCTAGTTGATCTCTAGAGGTCCCTTCCAACCCCCTATGAAATGTGATCAAGGTTACAGGTTTTGCATTTGCCTTGGTTCATGATGTACCTTGGCTGGGGAAGCAGACAGGTGCTGACCATGACACAAGGCTCCCAAAGTAGCCCACTGCCTTCCTCTGACTTCCCTCGCTAATCACCACCTCCCCAAACTGCCCTAAAGTCTCCTTTACTGTACTGTACTATATCCAGCCGAGGCAGATTGCAGCCTGTCATCACCTATGGATGCCATCGTGCCCTTTCCCCTTGTGTGAATGAGCCATAACTTAAACCAGAAGTAAAAAACTAAGCCATGGGAGTTGAGGGTGCTTGGATTTCTCCAAGTGGGAGACACAGATCCAGAAAAAAAACCCCTCAGCTCTGATGCTTGCCCCTCCCAATACAGTCAACTGAGTAACTGGGGAAAGATAACCCAGATACGAGACAGCGATGAGCGCAAGTTAGGCTGTAAATGTTGTTGGTGTAAAATTAGTCTGGTTTTAAGCCAGGGTTAACAGCTCAGCTCATCTGTCTGGATAAACAGGAGCTGGCTGTTCTGTGCTCGGAGACTGTCTCTGTTTTCACACTAATAACTAGCTATTAGCACTTCCTGGATGCGATCACATTTGTTGAACCAGTTATCCTTTTCCAGTAAGCTCAGAGGATAATTTTAGCTCTGGTTAGTGCTACAATTAAACTCAAGAAGCAGATGCCACCTTTGCTTTTTCCACTATTGCTTATCTTAGGGCAACGTTCCCAAGGACGTGCACGCCTGTGAGTGCACCGTGGTGGTGTCCCTGCCAAGCATCTTCTGGAGTCCAGCCCTGGTCCACAGGCATCTGATGTGGCCCAAACTTGTGTCAGTCATGGTTTTATCTGTGCGTGGTTCCCTGGGGGAGAGGGGATGTTAAAAGTACTCTGATGCTTTCATGAGCGATGATCAAAGACTCTGGCGTCATGTGGATGCAAACTTCAGAGCTTCCCAAAGCCTGATTCCTCCAGTAGCTTTCATCTGTGTGTCTGCTCCTTCACAACACTGCTCATGCCTCAGCCACTGTGGAGGTCTCAGACTGGAAATGGGCCTCGTTGCATGAACCATGGGGATCTGACTCCTGCTTTAGCTGGAAGGAATAGCATCCATGTCTCATCTTCTGTGCCACCTCAAGTTTCTTACTATAACCATAAGCCTGACTAATTGGATAAGCCCATTCTCAGGCAGGGTATCCTGTAAGGAATGTTTCCCTGATTAATGGGACCAATGCAAGAGATTCAGCTGCTAAGTAATCGGTGGGGATTTGGTGTGAGTGAGGAAACCTCCAGTGAGCAGGTGGATGCTGCTCTCCCTCCAGGGAGACTTTACAGCCCTGCGGAGAAGAGTCATTCTGAGCTGTCACTTGGGTGGTGGTGTGAGTATCTCTGAGGGGCTGGGTTGCATCATTGGCATGAGCTTCAGTAAACCTAACAGCCACAGTGTGGCCCATGTTGTCCTTTATGGAGGAGGAAGCAGAGGAGAGGGGAAAGCTCTTTTGGCATTTTAATGGAGTGAGAATAAAGTGTTTGGTCTATGGCAGGGAGAGCTGCTGGGATTCCAGGCATTGCCAGTGCCTCAACTCTTGCAGACTGTTTGGAAGAAAGCCTTAGCTCTGGTCCCCACATATGGTCAGCACTGAAAGGGGAAAAAAATCTAACTTCTGAAGCCCATGTTTTGGGTGAGAAAAGGCCATCTAATGAGAGTAGGGAGGAAGCCCAATGCTTGTTGCTGTGCTGGTTTGGAGTGACAAGTATAGCTCTGGATGTTAGGGAAGTAGTTTAAAACGTGCTATGGGTTTTTAGCATAATAAGATGCACTGCAGATATGTCACATCCATTTGATTTCCCACAGCTGTTTACAAAAGGAAAAAAAAATAATTAAAAACCCTGAGATTGGAGCAGCTGCAGTCACTCAGCTGTCAATATGGGACAAGGCTCTTTCTGCTCCTCTTTTATTTCCACTTCACTCTGTTCTGCTGCACATATTTGGCTGTTCTGTGAATTTGCAGATCATGAGATTTTTTTAATTTTTTTTTCCAAACTGCCTTTGATCTATACAGAAAGACTCACACAGTTCTTATTTGAATTCATTAATACTTTGAGTAGGCATTTTAATTTTATGTTTACTGGCTTGTTTCCCTTTATAATGTTATCTAACTGACAAGTTCATCGTGCTCTGCATTACCTTTAGGTTCTTGAGTCTAAAAAGTTTCATCTTTTCTGAAGGCTGTGATCATTTTTAGAGATGCTATAAAGGCATCTTCGATTCCTCAGGAGAAAACCTGAATTACTCTTAGTTTTGATTACTGGCAAATCAATACTGAAGCATGTAATTTTTTTTTTTTACAGCATGAACGAATTATGTTTTATGCCATCAACTGTAGTTTGAATTGTAGTTTATAGACCTGCTTAAACACTAAAAGCAGCGTTTTGTTTACAGCTTCTATGCCAGGGAAGTCACAGCGTTCAAGGAATTTCCTGGGTTGGAGTTTTTTTTCCCCCAAAGATCTACTGTCTTTTCCCCAACAATTGTGAACTTAGCACAATGTACAGAATTTTAACAAGAACCCCGATTCCTAAACACATGGCCAGAAGGATGAGGAGAGGAAGTGTTTCTTGTTGATCAAGCACAAGCATTTCAGTGGAGACAATATGCTGCAGCTGGTCAGGCCATTGATCTCCAGCTGCTGGGGTTGTGCTGCCGCTGGGGAGGGTCTAGGTGTTAGCAAATTGCCAAACTGTGAATCATAGACTGTCAGAAGCATTTAGCTTGTCTGTTTTTTTTTTTTTTTAAGTTCCTGTTGTCAAGTGTGGTACAGTGGGATTGAGAAAGGAATGTATTTTGGATGATCAGGATGATGAATGTGTGATGCTTCATGTTTATTTGTAATGTCTTTTTTATACTTAGAAATTGCTTACGTATGTATCTGTATGTAAATAAATGTTTAATCCTTTCCACTTGGTGTTTAAAGTGTTTTTTTTATTTGAACTGCAAAGCAAAGTTGCCCTAAAACTATGTACGAGACAGATTCACAGTTAAGTCACTATCCCTGGAGGTATTTAAAGATGGGTAGTCATAGTGCTTAGAGAGATTGTTTAGTGGTGGGGGGTTTTTTGTTGTTTTTTTTTTTAGTGTTAGGATGATGGCTGGACTAGATGAATTGAAAGGTCCCTTTCAACCAAGAGAATTACACGATTCTATGACATGATTTAATATCAGACCTACAAATAAATGGTTGCTAAGGCTTTCCTGCTTGGGTTGAGCCTACCAAGGCTCTCACAGCATTGGGACCTCAAAAGAAGAGCAAAAGTAGAGTTGCTGTCCATGGGAGAAATGTCCCTTTGCGATAAAGTAGAAGAATTATTTTTTTTTTTTTTTTCAAAACAGTTCATAGCAGTATGTGAAATGTCAAAGAAATGCCGGCATCAGTCACTAGAGGGTGGTCTTTGACAGAGGTAGCATCTCCATTCACCACCATTGCAAACCTGTAGCTGGTTAAGCTCTTGGCCTACCAGGATGCCTGGGCTGTGTTGGATGAAGGTGACATTTGGATGTTTCGTTAGAATTTATTTGTTGTTGCAGTGCCTTTTTTTTTAATGCTAGCTCTTCAGCCTTCAACTTGCTCTTTTCATACTTGTTGCCTGATGCAGGCGTGGCGACCTGGTTCAGGAACGGCACAGCGACCAAGTTCAGGTCACCAACTCCATCAGCTCGCAGACACCAACGTGGTGGACGGCAAATGGC
>BJBW01014248.1:0-31521 GCA_004320125.1 Scolopax mira | reverse complement strand
CTGCCCCAGGGGCAGGACTTCCTCCTTTTATGTCCCCCGGCTAGCTCAGGCCCCTCCCCCTGGGTGTGGCTCAAATGGGATGGAATACCTGTGTCCCTGCTAGGTCTTGGGAACAATTAACCCTTTCCCCACCAGACCCAGCACACCCAGGTAAACCATGCAAGCGGGTAAAAGTGGGACCTGAATTTCTCAGCAATCCCAATTTTTTATATGTTAGAACATGAGTTTTGCCTTTGAATTTTAACTTTACCATTGAGTGTAGGCCAGTGTTATTCAATGAGGTATTGGGAATTATTTTGGCAGGGATAGGCTGGGTTAAAACTACACAAGTAAAACAATAGAATGCAACATTGCTCTATGGTCATGCATAAATCAGTATCAAGTACACTGACAATGAAATTAATGTTTCTATCTATGTATTCCTATTTTAGTAAGGCATTGTAGCAAGGGAAAAATATCTTTTTGTGTAAATAGATGGATTTTTGTTCTCACTGGATGTGTGACTACACATTTTTTATTCTTTCTATTTTATTTTTTTTCAGATTGGCATTTCTGTTCCTGGGTATATGTGTAAGAAAAGTAGGGAATATGGCCATTTGGTAGGGAGGCTGTTTTTTATGCAGAGAATCATCAGGATTAGATAATATGAGTCTTGACACTGTTTTCGATTTACTTTTATTAAATCAGCTGGAATGCATGTGTTAGCTGCTTTGTAAGTCTGAGTCTTTTTTGTACTACTTTCTGCATTGTACATAAAGCAGTTAAAGTAATAGAAAAAATGTTTAAATTTGACTGACAGGTGGCCATGATTTAAAGACACTCAGTCCCAAAACCATTTCACGAAATAGTTTTTCAAGATATCACCTTAGACAGTTAACCTTAAGCGAATTGATTTTTAAGGTATCCAGTTTGAAACTTTAAGCTAATGAAATGCCCGTGCAGTGGCACCTGTTGGCAATGGAAGAGAATCATATTTTCCGGCCTGTTGTAGGCGTGGTGACCTGGTTCAGGAACGGCACGGTGACCAATCCCAGGCTGCTTGGTCCATCAGCTCACAGACACCAATGTTGTGGACGGCAAATGGCGTTTATTGTTGATTGGCACAGCCTTATATGGCTTAGGTTTACAACATCACTTCCATCTGCTTACATCATGAACTAAACGCTACTGGCTATCAGGAGGGGGGGCCCTATCTTTCCGTACAGCGCAATATCTTGGTAACTAGGGCTGCCAGACCCTAGTTACCAACATTTCCCCCCTCCCTATGCATTATTGAACTAGCTAAAATGTGATGATCCTAAAAAATTCTATTTTTGTTTTAATTCTATATTAAGAACAATCTTAAAACTATCTTAAACAATCTGTCTTTAAAACAATCTTAAAAAAGTAAAAACATAAGGCACAGTAAATAGGTGGAAATTAAGGGGTGTTACTTGGGATATTCAGAGATACCCAAAGTAACCCAGAGTAAATACATTCTTAATGCAGTTGCTGGTGTTCTATGAACATGATGTTAACCTTCTCTAGTCGGCTTTGGACAAATGACACCAGCTTACTCAGTATACAGGGTCCAAAGATCAGCACCAACATGATTATTGCACACGGCCCTATCAAGGTAGATATCAGGGTGGTCAGCCATGGTGAATGGTTAAACCATGCTTCATACCAATTTTGTTGTGGCTCTCGTTCCCTTTTCCATTTTTCTAATCCCTCTCACATTTTGGCCATAGTGTCTCTCACTAGTCCGGTATGGTCCGCATACACACAACACTCTTCTTTTAGTGCAGCGCACATTCCCCCTTGTTGTAAAACCACCAAGTCTAATCCTCTTTGATTTTGTAACACTACTTCAGATAATGATCTAATTGATTGTTCTAATGCAGTTATTGATTGCTCGATCCTAGCCAGGTCCTCATCCACTGCCACCCTCAAGGCATTGAATTCTTTGCTCTGTTGCACCAGGGATGCTACTCCTGGGCTTATTCCCGCACTTCCTGTGATCATTAGAGTATTATCGTTAGTGCTGTAAAGGGCTCTTGTTTTATCAGATGATGTTCTGGGGTAATATGTGAGTCGTAGACAAAGTCTTCGGAATGGTAAAAGATTTTAGGGACTATAGTCACCTGGACACAATATTCTGAGGATTCATCAAACTTCTCCAATGACAAGCAAGGCGTAACTCCAGTAACAGAACAAACCCACCTGGCATCCCCAGTCAGTACTAACCACTTAGCAGGGGTCTTGTACTGCATCCCATCAACACATAATTGTTTTTTGTGCTTTGGGACTCTGCCCACACACACGCCACTTCCCACCACCCACGCCAATGCAATGCCCTGCCCCTCTGTGTCCCATATGCACTGGGCCGGATCTACACCATTTACCTGTATAGGTGCATCACTTACTCCTACAGCCTCACAAAAGGGTGGTTTTATTCTGCAGCAGAGCCAGCAATGCTCCGCAAGGTCTGGGCCAGTCTTGTTCAATACTTGGTAGCCAGCTTGCATCATTTTCCAGAGAGGACTTCCATAAGGAACCTTGGTGATGCATGGCGTTACAGGTGTGGTAGTATATTTTTCTGTTAATGTTTCCTGGTTGTTGGTCTCTGTAGTCACGAAGTCTTGGCTAGGAATAGTCAGGACCACTTCATTAACAAATGCTTGGTTGGGGCCTACTGGCAGTGGATCATTTGGGACAACCTCCTTTTTTATGAGGATTAAGCCACCCTTATCTGTCCCAGGTTCTAAGTACCTTACTCCCCAAATTCTTCCAAGTAACCAGCTGTCCTCTTGGGGCTCGGTAACATTTAAAAAAAGGTAATGACAATTTCCACGTCCCCACCACCCTTGCGGTAGAATGCACCTATATGGACCCCATTGGACTTTTAGGTATCTGTCTCTACCACTACCCGGTATCCAAGTAGGAGCTATGGTCTCACATCCCCAGTGGCTACAATAGTATTGGTTAGGGTAGTTACAATACCCCTTCCCAGGATTCAAGCTGGGACACATATAAAATCCTAGGTAGTCCCAACATCAATCTCTAGGGACAAGCTGACACAGAGTGGCATTGAAACTTGGTGCCCCTGATGTTATTTGAGTTGCGAGGACCCAGTTATCCTTAAGTTGAAGGAGGGACTGTTTAAATGGCTGATGGTGAAGGTGACCTGATTGTACCTGTTTTATGGTGACAAGCTCTAGAATCAAAATCACACAAAGGCATCGCAGCCCTCCCCTTAGGAGGCTGTTTTGCTGTTGTTCGGATTCTGCCAATGCGGGGCTCCCAGGCTCAGACAGGACGCTTGTTGGTTGTTGTCAACTTCTCTCGCCACTGGGGTATGCGGGTTATGGGGGCGTCCAGAGGTCCAGTCCTGTAAAGAGAAGCTCAGTTTTCATTAGTTTCATTAGTTTTATTCTGAAAGTCCGGCTTAATAGACCTAAGCAGACACCATTTGACTCTGCCATCTTTTCTGACCACAGCATACCCTCGTCCTGTCAGAACTAATTTCCACCCTTGTTCCCATTCTCCCAGCTCATTTCTAACTATAATCGATGGGCCTTCTTCTAGTGCTCAAGTGGTCCAGTGTTTTTGGGTGGGGCTATTCACCTCCTCTCCCCTGGGGAACTGGTTTAGTGCTAATAAGGCAGTCGCTAGCAAGCGTGCCTGGTCTCCAGAGGGGATGGCATTGGTAAAACCTTCTGTTTTTGCTAATACCTCTAGTTTAGATTTCAGAGTTTGATTTGCTCATTTTACTACGGCCTGTCCTGTGCTATTATAGGGGATGCCGTGTATTAGAGTAATACCCCATTTCAGAGCGAATGCCTGGACTGATTTAGATACAAAATTCGGACCATTATCTGTTTTGATCTGATTAGGGATGCTGAGCCACGCCATGGCTATCAGCCAATGTTGGGTGGTTGCTTTGGAGTTGGTCTTAAGATGTTGTGTAGCTACGATCACACTGCTATATGTGTCTACAGTTACTGCTAGCCATGCTCGAGGTTTCAACAATGGACAGAGCGTAAAGTCCATCTGCCACAGCTTGGAGGCTTTGAGACCTCTGGGGTTGACTCCGCTGGACCACAGTGGTGCTTTTTGACAGTGGGGACACGTAGCTACTATGTGTTTCGCGTCAGTGGCTGAAATCCCACATCTCTTTGCTAGCGTTTTAGCTCCAAAGTGGAGAGACTTGTGTAGTTGGCGGGCATCTCTTAGTGTCCATAATCCTTTTGCTGCAGCGCCTGCTTTGTCGTTACCGGTTTGGAAAAACCCTTTAATTGGGTTGTGGCTGTTAACGTGGATGACTGATATGGTGCTTTTTGGGGAAAAAGCGCTTCTTCTAGCATTGGAGCTGCTCTAGATATTGACATGCTGGGCCCTGACATGGCTAAGCAAAGCTTGGCCACGAACATTGAATCAGTTACTATATTGAGATGATTTGTTGGAAACAGTCCGCACGTTAGTACTACGGCCGCTGCTTCCAGCTGTTGGACTGAAAGTGCACGATTGGTCATTTTAATGCAGTGCCATTCTCCTCCCGATTGCCATACTGCTGCCGCGGTTGAGGTCACTGAGGATGCGTCTATGAAGGCCATTGGTCCTGACTGGGGCCGGTCCATGATTTTCTGTGGAAGGTCAATGTCGACAATTGCCAGCATTTGAGTCCAGGGGACTTTGTGGCATACCGGACTTATCCACTAAATCCGAAGAAGGCTATAGCTAGATACTCTGACATTGCCACTGATTGCGTTGGGAGCTGTTTGCGGAAGGGCAGGTATATTCTGTCGGGTTCGATGTCTAGATGTCTTAGGGAGAGTTTTCTGCCTTTCATGATGAGGTTGACGATCAAAATATCATCCATATATTACCTGTGTCACTAATGTCTATGCGGATGCCACCACTATGGTCTCCACTGCTATTCAGGAAAGGCAAGACTTTTGACATGCATCATTCAAGTTAAAAGTAGCATGAAAATCAAACTTATAGGTTTTGGTCTGCCTGTAACAGACAGTTGTGTCCTTGACCCTTTCCTAGCACACAGGAATCAGCTCCGTGCTGTACATTAGAGTAGCTCTTAAATGTGGTTTCTTTCTGTGCTGACAATTAAAGTTTCTGAAAGAAAAGAAGAGGAGAGACAAACAATGGGTCCCATGAGAGCAGCAGTAAGAAACTTTAGCCAGATTATATCTTCACAGAAGAATACTTTCTTGATATTCCTCTAGAAGTCTCAAATAACCCCTAACTAAATGCCTTTTCAGTTAAAATACTAAAGATTTTTTGGTACAACAAGGCAGCCCAACATACGTGTAAATGGGAAAACAAATAACACAAAATCCTGCCTTCTTTTTAGCCTTCAGTCAGTCCAGCAGTAAATAAGTCTTCTGTTTTAAGCATCATTAATTTCTTTGAACATGTAATTGGATTTTTATATATCTGTTCACTAAAAATGAATTTTCCCTGGCTGGGTGATAGCTCCTTTATGAACACAGAAATTGCAATGCAAACCTATATATGTGACTCCTAAGATTCACTATACTACCCCTTTCACTGTAACTGCAGCCTGGCCAAAAAAGCCAGTTGTAGAAAGGAACTGTAAAGAATTCTTTCTGTAATTTCTTGTGTTTCATTATACCAAAATATTATGTAGTGATTAAAAGATTAAAACCAAAACCTTTCATAAGAGATTACCTACATGAAGCACTTTTTTTTTGGTGGTTTAACCAAGTAGAAAGACATGCTTCCTCTTGATTTAATAGAAGAGCTTCTCGTAAAAGGCATAAGAATTTTTCCACATGAAATTTTCCTTTTTTCAGAAAATCATCTTATCTTTGATGAAGGAGGGAAAAAACCTTATTTTTGGAAAATCAAAGACCTCTAATTGCATTTTTAATTCTTAATTATTTTAAATGCTTTAGTTAATTCAACTTATTAAGTCTTTTGTTGCAAGAAAAAATAGAAGTGGGTGGAACTTTTTTCAAGCTGATTACCGACTCATGGTTTTCTACACACAGGATAACATAATGGAAAAGTTAGAGCATACCATGCCATTTCAAGGAGAAAATGGTATTATGGCATGCTGCTATCCCATGTTCATGGTTATCAAAATCCTTGGTGCAGTCAGTGTTTTTCACACTATGTCCATGTATCTTGCATTGATGTGCTCTTAGGTACCATTAGTATATAGAAATGGAGAGGAAAAAGCTGTATTTACTATTTACTTTTCTGTAGGGCTCTAGTAATCAACCATTTGCTGAATACTCAGCATTGTGGTTCTCATCCTGAGAATCAGTTACAGGCCTCAGATGCTGTGAATTGGGTATTTTCTTTCAAGTACAGAGTGTCTGCATCAGTAGTGATCTTAATACACTCAGCAGCTTAGTCAGAAATGAATCTAAGACTGCATCAAAAATATGTACCTTCAAGTAATCTTAGCTGAAACAAAAGCAGGTAATGTCTCCCATTTAATGTGTGGTGGGCCTTCAATTAAATCAGATGTATAAACAGTTTATGTGACCTTGGCTGATATAGCAGCAAGAATAACTGCAAGAGAGGAAAGAATTAATAAAGCCAAGGACAATCTAAACTGCTTTTCAGCAGACAGTGCTGACAGCAACAGAAAAAAACCATTCCCTCCTGGACAAAATCGATGATCTTGAAAATCATCACAGAAGATCTAATCTTGAGTTCTTTTCATATACCTACAATTGGGAAAGTGCTGATGCACTGGAGTTTCCAAACAGAACTCTTTACTCTGCAACTTGATTATTCACCATGTGCCTAAAAGTTCCATAGAAAAAGAAGGCTACATAAGAATTCATATTTTCCCACTTTGTTTTCTTAAATTAAAGGATGAAAAAACTACACATTTGTACTTCATTACTATTTATTACATTTGTTTTGCCCCCCTGCCCATCCACAAAAATTCAGCTGAGTTAATTTGAGGATAGATGAAAAAATGCTGGGATGCAAAAAAGTAATTCCTTTTATGGAGAAAGATGGATAACGTCCCTTGTGATTTTGATAGGCTGGATTTAAAGAATAAAGTGATAATTTACATTTTGAATTGCTAACGATGAAGATTTTTTTTTCTTTTAGAAACAGGTAGTCACTATAAAAGAATAGAATAAATACTCTCTAAAGTTAGACTTCTGAAGACGGTAAATAATATTTGTTACTAGTTAGAGGGCTTGTTTCTGTTGATTTTATTATTACCATCCTATTTTCCAATTATGTTAAGCAGAAAGCTTTATTTTAAATGGTAATACTGGGTAAGAATTTGATATTCATGCTTAAAAATACTGCACATATGTCCTCAAAATTTAACTGATTATATTTAAGGAAATAGCATATTGAGTTATACACTTTCAACCTAGGTTTACTTTCATATCAAAGCTAAGTCTGCAGCACCTGTATTCTGGAAGTTACAGCATTTATTCTGTTGTTTCAACCTGCATATGAACGTGACAAGGTCATTGACAGGGAAATGGTTACTGTGGTGTGAGTAGGTAAATAATGGAAAAAGGAAGATAAGAGAGCCTCTTCTGACATCTTCCCTGGCCATAATCACATTGTCCTGATATTCTATTTGCTCCCTTTTCCCCAACTTTACCGGTTCAAGAATTCATAAGGAAATCTTAGAAAAAGATAATCTTCAGGCTGACAAAGGTTTATTCTAGAACTGACAGAGAAAATGTAACCTCCTTTATGGGTTTTTATGGCGTTCGTGTTTTTTCTATCATTAGGAAAAAGAAAAAAAAGGAAGGAAAACAAAAAAGTGTTCTTGTGTTGTTTAATAAAGAATAAAATAAAAAAATGGTCCAACATCTTTTTGCTTCCCTTTCTTCCCTCATGATAAAGATGTCCTTATATTAACTGCTATCATCTGACTGTAAATGATCTAAAGGTGTCCTCCTTGACACTCACAGGCACCTTTGTATCATAGAAAAATAGGAATAATTGGCAATCCTTTGATGATATTTGATTTTCCCTAATGGAATAGTTGTAGAATTTTTCAAGATGTTGTTAATAATAGTCAATATGGGAAGTGTTGCTGCCTAAAAAACTCAGGAGCAATCACAGATGTAATGGCAGCATGGGCAGCACTTTTAGCATATTTTTCTCATGCCAAGAACACTGCTGAATTAGCTGGAAAGGCATATGGACCTTTTTTTTTTTTTTTAGCATAAGCAATTGTTGTAATGAATTCTCAAACTGTGAAAAATTGCCATTGAAGTTAATCAAAGGATCTTACAGCAGTAAGACCTGAAGGATTTGACTTAGGAGCAATTTACGATTGCATCTACACAAGATGACCTTGTAGTTTTGTAAAGGTTGTCTTTATAATCAAAATTGGCTGCTGCATTTTAAAAATGCAGAAATAACTTTTCAAACGTTGTGGAAAGATACCCAGGATATCTGAGAAACAGATTTGTATGAAAAAATATTTTATTTCTTTAATTATAAAATTAAAGACTCATCTGGGCAGAGATTTAACATATATCCAAAGCCACTTTGTCTGTATGTAGTCACAATGACCTAGGGTAAAAAGCCATCTTCTTGGGACACCAAGTATAATTCTCAACGAAGTGGGAGGCATTTTTGCAAAGTAAACATACTTTGGACTTAATTAAAAGCAAGAGTAATCTACATGTTAGTTTTGAAATCTGTGTTCGTATGGTGATGTGAGAATATAGTTGAACTTACTTTTTACTTACGAAATATGAGATAGTATACATTTTTTGGTGCAGCTGCTATTCTGTTTTAGAACATAATTTCTGAATCTTGGTGGTAATATTTATTGCTTTCAGGCAATGCAAATGCTCTGCACATAAAAGAGAATCACCTGTGATCTTGAAATGACATTTAGTGACAGTTTGAGTCATGAAAAGACTGTTTGAGGCTAACTATTAGATTAATTAAAGAAAGAATATTGTAACTGATTGGAACTTAACATCTGGTAGAATTTAGTGATATTACAATATGGACATATTTGATGTGGAAATATTTTGTATTTTTTTGCACATTGGTGTATATTGGATACCAAAAGAGTGGAGCTTTATGGACATAGCTGTTGTGAGCAAACAAAATAGGTCTGAAATGGCTTTTTACAGACTGTTGTCACAAGGAATACTTATTAGAAACCATCCATAATTACTGCTGTGGATTACATTAAATTAATTATTACATTTATGAAATGTTGGTCCTGCTTGACTAATCTGATCTATATCAAGGTGACCTGTTTAGTGGATGAGGAAAAGGCTGTGGATACTGTATACCTAGGCTTTAGTAAAACTTTTGATACCATTTCACACAGCATACTCCTGGAGAAACTAGCTGCTCATGGTTTGGATGGATATATTCTTCACTGGGTAAAACTGTCTGGATGGCCAAGCCCATGGTGAATGGAGTTAAATCCAGCTGGTGGCCGGTCACAAGCGATGTTTCCCAGGGCTCGGTAGTAGGGTCAGTTCCGTTTGATATCTTTATCAATGACATGTATTGAGTGCACCCTTAGTAAGTTTGCAGACAACACCAAGTTGGGGAGGGAGCATTGATCTGCTTGAGGTTAGGATGGCTCCACAAAAGGATCTGAACAAGCTTACTCAATGGGCCAAGGCCAATGGTATGAGGTTCAGCAAGGCCAAGGCCAGGTCCTGCACTTGGGTCACAACAACTCCAGGCAGAGCTACAGGCTCAGGGAAGAGTGGTTAGATAGCTGCCTGTCAGAAAAGGATCTAGGAGTGTCAGTCATCTTTCGACTAAACATCAGCCATCAGTGTGCCCAGGTGACTGAGAAGGGCAACAGCATCCTGGACTGTATCAGGAACAGCATGGTGAGCAGGACTAGGGGAGTGATTATCACCCTGTACTCAGCATGGGTGAGGCTACACCTCAAGTAGTGTCTTCAGTTTTGAGCTTCTCGCTATAAGAGAGACTCAAAGAGCAAGAGCACTACTCATTAAGGTGCTGGAGTGTGTCCAGAGAAGGGTAACAAATCTGGTGAAGGGTCTGGAGAACAAGTCTTACAAGGAGTGGCTGACGGAACTGGGGTTGCTGAGTGTTGCTGGGGTGGCTGAGGGAACTGGAGAAAAGGAGGATGAGGGGAGACCTTATCCCTCTCTGCAACTACCTGAAAGGAGGTTGTAGTGAGGTGTGTGTCAGTCTCTTCTCCCGACTAGCAAATGATAGGATGAGAAGAAATGGCCTCAAGTTGTGCAGGGGAGGTTTAGATTGGATATTGGGAAAAATTTCTTCACCAAAAAGATTGTCAAGCATTGGAAGAGGCTGCCCAGGGAAGTGGTTCAGTCACCATCCCTGGAGGTCTGTAAAAGATGTGTAGATGTGTAGATGTGGTGCTTAGGGACATGATTTAGTGATGGACTTGGCAGTGCTGGGTTAGCGGATGGACTCAACAATCTCAAAGGTGTTTTCCAATCTAAATGATGCCATGATTTTATATGATGCTATGAAACGGTGTAGAGGGGTGGAGTGTAGTGGAAGGAAGAAGTGGCAAGCAGTGTAGTCCTTCCTGGCATGCATGTATCTCTGTATGAAGGCATGGCATGTGCTAATTTGACAAACTTATCTCTGAAAGTTGTCTTTGCTATTGATTACCTGCCTGCAAAGATGAACTTCATGCCAGAGTGATAACTGATGACTTAACCATACAGTCACCTTTTGGAAGCCACTGTTAGGACAAAATGGCACAGTGAGGAGGAATAATAATAATTGTAATAATAACAACAACAACAACAGCAACATAGCTGCCAGCTGAACTCAGAACTTTACTAGCTGAGTGCTTTGTAGTATCCCAAAGCACTGGAAATTAAAAGATGTGTTCTGTTTTTGATAAAAGAGAGCAGAAAACCTGAACAATGGTGTCAAAAGGAACTTTCCAGGGTGACTTATTAGAAGTAAAAAAAGAAACCCACAAAACCAACAGAAAAACCTGTAAGCAAAGTGCAGCTGAAAGTAAGTTAGCACAGGTATTTCAGTGAGACGGGGGACTTCCTTCAGGAATTTCAGTACCTGAGGGGCAATGGGAGGCGAATGGAGTGTCAGCCCTTCTATGTATCTTTCTGTCAGTCATAAGAAAGGCCATGACCATACAATAAGGAGTATGATGACTACTTACCCTGAGGCAATGAGTAAAGTAGATTTCTTTTCAGTATGAGAATACGTGTTGAAAATTTTCTTAAAAAAACCCAAACAAACAAACAAAAAACAGAAAAGAAAGAATGGAGGGATGGGATTTTTTTTTCTTACTGCCTAGTTCATCTAATGTATGATACAGCATCTAGAGATTTTAAGATGAAAATCATTATTCAGTCAAAGGGATTTTTACACTAAGCATTCATCTTCAGTTCTGCCATATATGTGTAATGCAGCTTTTGAGTAAGCAGTGGACAATGTCATCAAGAGAGGGCATAACTGGGGAGAAACTGAAAGCTGTGTCTTTGTTACAGGTAAGTCAATATACATTTAAAAGGCATTGCTGTAACTGCCTGCAAGTCAATATGAAAGTATTACTAGAGACTGGATATGACAAGTGACATTTTGCAGTATTGAGCTCAAAAATTTGACGTGTGAATAGAGATGAAAGGAGGAAAAAAGGAATTTCTGCTGTTTGTCAAAAACTGGAGAGCACATAAAACTGTCAGCTGTAGGAGGAACAAAATTGCCTTTTGCCTTCCTTTTCAGTTATTGCTGCTTAAGAGACAGCAGACTAAATATGACTGATAGTCAGTTGCAAGGCTGCTGGAGTTGTGTTATGTATCCCACCTGAGGTTAGTTCCTGGGATTGGACTATTTACAGGAAACATGCTAAAACTCCTGACTATCACAGAATCGTTCCTACAGATCTGCATTGCTGACCATTTTGAAGGCCTTTATCTAGTGAGATCTCAATTGCACAAGCCAATTTTTCTTAATAGAAGAGCATGCATGCCTAAAAGAATATTTTCTTTCCAATTTATCTTATCTCATTATTTTAACTGAATCCAGAGATGTTTAGCCCATTGCATATAAAAAAAAAAAAGGTAGTGAATGTTAGGGAAGAGAACACATTGGTGTGGTGGGTTGACTCTGGCTGTATGCAAGGCACCCACCAAGCTGCTCTATCACTCTCTTCTCAGCTGGTCAGGGGTGGGAAAAATACAACAAAAGGTTCATGGTTGAGATAAGGTCAGGGATAGATCACTTACCAAGTACTTCATGGGCAAAACAGACTCAATTTAGGGAAATTAGTTTAATTTATTGCAAATTAAATCAGAGTAAGATAATGAGAAATAAAACAAATCTTAAAACACTTTCCCCCACATCTCCCTTCTTCCCGGGCTCAACCTCACTCCTGATTTTCTCTACCTTCTCCCCCCAAGCTGGGGGAGTGGGAATGGGGGTTGTGGTCAGTTAATCATGTTAATCATGTTAATGGCATAGTGTCTCTGCCATTCCTTCCTCCTTGCACTCTTTCCCACCCATGGGAGGTAGTCCTCAGTGAATTTCCCCGACATGGGTCTCTCCAATGGGCTTCAGTTCTTCATGAACTTCTCGGGCATGGGTCCTTTCCTTGGGGTTCAGTCCTTCAGGAACAGACTGCTCCAGCGTGAGTCCCTCATGGGGTCACAAGTCTTGCCAGCACACCTGTTTCAACATGGGCTCCTGTCTCCACAGGGTCACAGGTCCTGCCAGAATCCTGCTCCAGTGCAGGCTTTACACAGGGTCACAGCCTCCTTTGGGCATCCATCTGCTCCAGTATGGGGTCCTCCTTGGGTTGCAGGTGGATATCTACTCCACAATTAACCTCCATGTGCTGCAGGGAGACAGGCTGCCTCAATCTGGTCTTCACCATGAGCTACAGGGGAACCTCTGCTCTGGCTCCTGGAGCACCTCCTCCCCTTTCTTCTTCACTGACCTTGGTGTCTGCAGAGTTGTTGTTCTCACCTATCCTCACAGCTCTCTCTGTCTGCAATTGCACAGATTTGGGTGGGGGGTTTTCTCCCCTTCTTAAGTATGTTATCACAGAGGCACTACCATCATCACTGATGGGCTTGGCCTTGGCCAGTAGCAGGTCTATCTTGGAGCCAGATGGTATTGACTGTAGCAGACATGGGGGAAGCTTCTGACAGCTTCTCCAGAAGCCATTGCTGAAGACACCTGCTACCAAAACCTTATCACGTAAACCAATCTGGTTGGTGAAAATGAATGCAGTTGTGCAAATGAACTCTACCTTCAGTGTTTCAGTGAGAGTTCAGCAATATGACTGGAAAGAACTGATGACCAACAGCTGCAATTGTCAGCCAAGTGCTGAAACTCATTCCTTTGTGATGAAAAACCAAAAGACCATGGATGAGAAAGACTTTGTAAATGAACCATCTGTTTCAAATAGATTAGCCCAGTAAGAGTTGAAAACTGTTCAGCCATTGTCTATTCAGTTGCGCTATGTGTAGCACATGAGACCAAGACTGGTTATTTTGGTCCAGAAGCTGATGAACAGTTGTCTGTATGTCAAAAAACCACTATGTTCAGAACTCTTTGTCTGCAAAACTCAATAGATGTACACAAAGCTGTACATTCTCCTGTGCACAATTGTTCTGGTTATTTAGAATGGCAAGGAAACACAGGACCAGCTGCCACGGTACCAGTGAAGCTTATTTTTTCACTTCAGAAGCAAAGCTGCCTCTGTGAGGAAACGCAACTTCAACTGATGAGCATGGGAGTCCGTATCTTATCTGAAGTTCTTAGAGATTTGTGGTTAAACTCAAAAGCAAATTTTCAAACTATAAGTACTGTGCAAATTCTCTCTTGTGTGTATAACTAACTCTAGTGGGGTTTAGAGCATTATTTTTAAAAACCTTGCTACTATGTCAGGAAGCTGATAAATCAGAGTAGGGAAAAAAAAAACACAACTGAGCCTTTTCCTGAACTCAAAATGCTGAAATTCTCATTAGGGACAACACAAAAATTCTTGCAAGACTCCCAGCATGGCAGTTCACTGACCTAGCCAGCAACTTGTACTTGAAATGATAATCCCATTCACTTTACAGTGTTTGTCTCAGTGAAAGTTGTAACAAGGTATTTCACAAAAGTTTGTGTTAGGACTAACGCGTGCCTCAAACTTTAAAGGAAGTCAGCATTTGACATTCATTAAATAGGAAAGTTAGGACTTGAGCGCCAAGTTTCTGCATGAGATTCTGCTCTAAGGGATTATAAACACAATGATTAGACATTATTCATATGATTAAAGCTTTATATTGCCAGGGATTAATTGCCTTCCATTAGGCTCCACAGACTCAATACCTTGTTTAGGATAATAATTTTAAACAAAATGGCTGATTTCATGTGACTCATTACACTCAGAAACAAAAAAGAGAGATGTCTCAGTAGAGGAGTCTGTGCTGTAGATCTGCTGTCATAGAAAAGAGGCAGGAATACGTAGCATCAGTAATAAAAGCTTTGAACTTCAACGTCTGATGTTATAAGCTCTGATTCACTTTGTTGCTTGCTGTACAATGGCAATCACACTTGAGATCACTTTCCTATTGGTGTTTCTGTCTAGTCATTCCTTTTGTTTTTTCCTTATTTTACAATGATCAAAATAATAAGTGACTTGGCATTTAGTTTAATGTTTTCTGTCACAGGTCAATATCACTTGATTGTTTCAGTCATTAACAAGGAAAAGCTAGTAAGAGGGAAAAAATGCTAAGGAAACCAAACACAAGTTGCAATGAAACCCCTCAAAGGGTTATGATACAGACTGTGCTTTGATTGAGTTGTTTTTTCTCCCTTCTGTTATTTCTGTGAACCTCTTACGTCTGACTTGAAAAGTACCGTACCAACTAAGCTTGTTTTTTGTTGACATAACTAACACGTTGTGACACACAAGCAAGGTTTCTTACACTTAGAAATTACTGTTTTGTTTGAAAGGAGCTCAGGTCTTTCACATTTCAACCATGATTGTGAACGCATACCAAGCGAACTTCTTTATGGCAGCAATAAGCATTAAGCTTGGTAGCACAGGATATATAGTCAGATGCTACCATTTGCATGCTTTTTAGCCTACAAAAGAGATGCACACTTTCTCCATCTCATTAACATCATTACTTTGATAATCTGGAATTGGGTTTTTTTCAGAGACATTGACTTCATAATAGAATTAACTCTCTTATTCCATATTAATAATCATCATATAACTGAGATCATATTCTGATGCCCTATTTCCCTTTTCTTCTCTGATTTATTTTGAGATTCCTATTGATCTGGCATGAAATAAGCAGCCTATCTGTTTGCTCTAGTTTTGCAGCCTGGAGGATAAGAGAAGACTAGAAATGAATATGTGACTAAGAGAGATGGATTAAAAACTAGCCCTATCCACCTAGTAAGAGTTAAAATGAGTATTTTACATTCTGTATTTGAAAGGCTTGATTACTGCCACGCTCCCTGCCAATTACTGTGTTGTAGGTTTTGTGTTTCTATAACACTGGCGTGGTAATCAATACATGAAGATATCACAGAAATAACTCTTCTTGCTGTCATGTAAAAGGTAAAAACATGGGTTTGGTTCTGTGTGATAATTTCTGTGGTCTCTCTCATGTGGTAACTGCTCTTCAGATAGTCTCTGTCCAGCTCTTCAGAGTAAGGCATACAATTGTTAGAGGTGTGGTAGGAATACAGAGAAATTGTCCAAGCAGCTGGGGATGAAGTTAGGAAACCTAAGGCCCTGATTGATAGAACTGAATTTGGCCAGTAATCTTGGGAAAGAGGGAAGGGATGCCATCCAGAGGGACCTGGACAGCCTTGGGAGGTGTGCCCGTACAAACCTCATGAAATTCAACAAGGCCAAGTGCAGGGTCCTGCACACGGGTCAGGGCAATAGCAAGCACAAATACAAGCTGGGCAGAGAGTGGATTGAGAGCAGTGCTGAAGAGAAGAACTTGGAGTATGTTGGTGGATGAGAAGCTCAAACGTGAGTCGGCAGTATATGCTGGCCGCCAGAAAGCCAACCGCATCTTGGGCTGCATCAAAAGCAGCATAGCCAACAGATCAAGGGAGGTGATCCTGCCCCTCAATTCCACTCTAGTGAGACCCCACCTGGTCTACTGTGTCCAACTCTGGAGCTCTGAGCACAGGAAAGACACGGACCTGTTGGAGCAAGTCCAGAGGAGGCCCACAAAGATGAACAGAGGGCCAGAGCATCTCTCCTAGAAGGTCAGGCTGAGAGAGCTGGGGTTTTTTCAGCCTGGAGACAAGGCTCCAGCTAGACCTTAATGTGACTTTCTAGTAATTAAAGTGGGCCTACAGGAAAAATGGGGAGGGATTCTATTAGGGTGTGTAGTGGTAGGACAAGGGGTAAATTTTTTAAACTGAAAGAGGATAGACTTAGATTAGACACCAGAAATAAATTATTTACTGTGAGGGTGGTGAGACACTGGAACAGGCTGCCCAGAGAAGTTGTGCATGCCTCATTGTTAAAAGTGTTCAAGTCCAGGTCGGATGGGGTTTTGAGTAACCTGGTCTAGTGGGAGGTGTCTAGTGGGGGATGGAACCAAATGATCTTCAAGGTCCCATCCAATATTAGCCATTCTATCATTCTATGAATCTCTGCCCTCACCTAATAATGCAGCTTTGGAAAAAAGAAAAACAACTTGTAATTCCCTTTGGATTTTCAGTCTGGAAATATACTTCGTATTTTTGTCATTGTTGGTCATGTATACACCAACAGAGACTACCTGGGGTCACTCTTCCATGACCCTGATCCAAACAACTTGTTTCTTGGGGCCATGGAGCATTTTCACAGACTGCAAAATAAATTAGGTTTCCAACTTCTTTATTAATTAGAGAAGAAACCCTGATAAGAAGAAACTTATTTGTGAGATACTGCCTAAACCTGGTGTCTGAGACACTGTTATTGAATGAAAAGTCATGGACAAATAATTTAAAGATCAAGTCCTAAATCTAAACTTACCTTAGGAGGAAATAGCATTTTGTTATGTAAATAGCATCAAGATTAACCTGATTTATATGCCCAAAGAAACATACAAAAGTTCACTTTATCTGTATTGGCAAAAGTTTTTCAATAATAGCCATTCTGTCTATAAAAAGTGATCCTAAGCAAATAGAAATGTGCAGATTAATCTGGATTTTACTCTGCATGAATGGCAAAAGTTAATATTTTAAAAGTTCATTATATTCTGTCTTACGCCAATGAAAACTAATCTTAGTATTGCTTGCCAAATGCACTAGCCAAGGAAAATGAAGAAAAGTTTCTTATTTGTCTTTTGTTTACCTTATTATTTGGTTTATACTTGGTTTGACTAAATTTAAGTCTTGGATTTAAAGTACATGGTACTTATGGTTACAGCAAAAGCTTCCTTTGAAGCAGTTGGTGGTCTGGCCACATATACTTGTTTTTAGAGAAATGTGCCCTTTTCTAAACCCATTGCTCTTTGCTGTGGACAAATAATATATTAACATTTGCTAATAGCTTAGTTGATATTTCAGTCTAGTGTTTAGATATGGTGTATATGACCTTTTTGGTTCCTCTACTGTTCTGTGGTTTTTTTCATATTTTTCAGCCTGAATTAATGCAATGATGATCTAAATCTTAACAGTTCTGTAACAGCACCAAGGTTACTACCGTAAGTGCTTAATACTTTAGGTTCAAAATCTGCTCTTGACCATTTGATTAGTGTAAAGCATTAGTAAAAACCATTTTTTTAAATGAATAAGCAAATTGTATTCTCCATTGTGATACTTAAACAATTCACCTGCTTGCACTTTATTTAACTTCTATTACTAATCATGGAAAGGATATGACTTAGTTGGAAAGATATCTGCTGTGGTAATTACAATCTATGCTAGGATGTTCACATTGTCTTTGGAGTGTTCCTCCTGACTTGCATGAGCTGTCAGAGTTCTGCTTAGGGAAAACAAAATTCATTTTAAAAATGATTTGCAAACTTATTTAAAAACAACATCCCAGCACTGTTTTTTGACCAAAACCGTGTTCATCTCATTAATTTAATAAACCTGTAAGTCAACACAACATTTTCTAGATTGAATTTTGTTTGTTGGTACCAAATTATCCCTCTAAATATTTTATGAAATACAAACTAAAAGATGGTAGGTGTTCGTATTGTGAAGAGTCCACTGAAAGAAAAATAATCTATGTCTATGTTACCTATTAAATCTGTGGTGAAAGGAAATAAAACTGGTTAAAATAATTATCTGCAGCAGAAAAAAAAATTTATTCACTCAGAGACTTTAAAAATCTTGTCATCAGAAAGTAAAGAGAGCTCTGTATTCCTTAATTAACCATACTGCTGTGACACAGCAAAGTTTTCTAACTAGAGCTGTATCACTTTACTCTCCTACGGAAACCAAGCTGCAATACATACCAAGTTTCTGAGACTAGCCACAGCCAAAAAACCTGTTAGCTGCTATGTTTCTCTGTAAATTGATCAAAGCATTCGATTTGTCAAACACTGGGTACTTTTGGAAGCAATTTCCCTGCCAATTAGAGCAGGTTTTCCTGTTTCCTAGGGTACTAGCATTTTTATGCAGTTTACAACTAGCCAAATGAACCACTCCCCTGAGCTTGGAAACAAAATAGTTGCACCTGTTTGAGAATCAAAACCAAGAACTGGAGTGCTAGATATGCTCCTGATCTTGTTGATTTTCCTAAAGGCTCTGGAAAGCCCTAATGTGTACAAGACAATGAGTGTCAGTAACATTTTAGCCCCAATCAACTGCTACTGAAGTTACAAAGAGGCAAATAAAAGCCATCCATAGCTTTTAACTGACAAGGAGCTGTCAGCTACTGGGAGCTCTGCTGAAAGAGCTCCGTGTGCTCTGTTTCAGGCTCTTGGCAGCCCCCAGGACCTTGATATAGCAGGAGACCCAGCATGTGGGGCTGCAGGTTACCAGGAGCCCTGCTGATTGAACTCCCTCGTTCTTTTCCTAGCTCACCATGGAGCCTGTGAAAGTATGATGCCTGATCCTTGCAAAGACAGCTTTCTGTGAGAATAGGAAAGATGAAATTTTCAGAGGCCATGGCTGAAATCTACAGAGGTGTTTTGCAGCTGCAAACTGAGATGTTGCTTGACTGTTAGCTCAACCTTGTATCCACACATTGAGAAAAAATAAAATTCCTTTGGATGCCTTTTTATTTTTTTTTTCTATTTTAATGTTGGGACTGACGTCTGATCTTTGCACTCAGGCAATAACTCACTTGTTGGAACACTGGGAACCCTGGTGGTACTTCCAGGTGCCACAAACAAGGGCCTAAAACGTTAAGAAAAGATTGATAAGTTATGGCTGTGCTCAGGTGCCAGTGATGGAAGCTCTCTGTGTCATGAGAGTGCACCTGGGCAGTCTTAGAGGCAGGCTGCTTGGTACTGGCAGTGCTTCCCAGGGAGATGGGTTAGAGGCTGCGGTCTGTGGAGAAGGTGTGGTAAAGAAAAACATTCCTGGCAACAGCACATTGCTAAAGATGTGATGCACACCCTCATTATGAAACACTTTTCTGTCATGAATATTCATAGTGTCCCTGTCATAAGTCCCACATGAAACATAAACCTTCTGCAGATATTATTTTGATATCTAGGGTCCATGAGTTGGTTCCCTGTGCTGGTCATATGGTCTGAGTCTCATGACCTTCTTGCCATTACCTGTATGGCCATTACCTGCCATTACCACTGTAAAACCTCACAGTGATGATTGGGATTGACAAGGACTGAAAAATAGGTATCAAGATGTGCACAAGTACCTGGTGCACATCTTGTTTGATAGGCAGTGGCAGAGTGTTATTGAACAAGAATACACATTCTTCCCCTGGATGCAGGATGGGAATTAAAGTATCTGTGTTTGGAGAAAGAACAATTCGCAATGGCTCAGTTTCATTGGTGTCATCTTTGAGGGCAGCCAAAAAGATGGGGACACAGAACTAGACACAACTTCTCTGCCTTGTGGTGTAACCTTGCATCAGTTCTCTAACTCTTTAACTTCAGAGGTGTAGTCATTAATGACTGTAGGAAAAGGAAAAGCTGGCCATGAGAATCATTGAGTCATAAAATGGTTTGGGTTGGAAAGGACCTTTAATGGTCCAACCCCCCTACAATGAGCAGGGACATCTTTAACTAGGCCAGGTTGCTCAGAGCCCCATCCAACCAAAACTGAATGTTTCCAGGGATGGGGAAGCTACCACCTCTCTGGACAAACCTGTTTCAGTGTTTCACCACTCTCATTGTAAAAAATGTCTTCCTTGTATCTAGTTCCAGGCTACACTAAGTTTAAAACTATTACCCCTTGACCTATCCTTGATAAAAAGTTTGTCCCCATCTTTCTGATAAGCCCTCTTTAAGTACTGGAAGACCTCTATAAGGTCTCCCTGGAGCCTTCTCTTCTCCAGGCTGAACAACCATAACTCTCTCAGCCTGTCTCAATAGAAGAGGTGCTCCAGCCCTCCATCAGCTGGTCATCTCCAACAGCTCTATATTTTTCTTGTTCTGAGGACACCAGTACACGGCTGGCTTTCTAGGCTGCAGGCAAACATTGTTGGCTCACAAGCCAATGTAATTTCATCTATCAGTACCCCCATGTCTGTGTCCTCAGGGCTGCTCTCATCCCTTCACCCCCTAGTCTGTATTGATACTGGGGATTGTTCCAACCCCAGTTGAGGGACCCTGTACTTGGCCTTGAGGTTCACATGGGCCAACTTGTCAATCTTGTCCAGGTCCCTCTGGATAGGATACTTTCCCTAGGCCTGTTAACTACACCACTTAGCTTGGTGTTATCTGCAAACTTGCTGAGGGTGTACTTAATCCCATTGTTTATGTCATTGATAAAGATATTGAACAGTACTGGTCCCAGTACAGACCCCTGAGGGACATCACTTGTCACCAAACTATCTGGACATTGAGCCATTAAGTACTACCCACTACTACCATCCAACCAATTCCTTATACACTGAACAGTCCACTCATCAAATCCATAACTATCCCATCTAGAGAGAAGGACGTTGTGACAGGACCATCATAAGTTACATATAAATGACATCTGTTTCTCTTTCTTTGACCACTGATGTAGTTACTCCATCTTAGAAGGCCACTAAGTTGGTCTGGCAGGAGTTGCCCTTGTTGAAGCCATGCTGGCTGTCTCAAATCACCTCCCTCTCTGTGCCTTAGCATAGCTTCTAGGAGGATCTGTTCCATGACCTTCCCAGGCACAGAGATGAGGCTGACAGGCCATAAGTTCCTCGGATCCCCCTTTCTACTGTTTTTAAAAGGTCTTCACTTGACTGCCATGACTTCAAATATCATGGAGAGTGGCATGGCAACTACATCAGCCAATTCCCTCAGGACTCAGATGCATCTCATTAGGTCCCACAGACTTTTGTATGGTCAGGTTCCTCAGGTGGTCACAAACCTGATCTCTTACATTGTGAGTGACTTTACTCACTAAGTCTCTGCCTTGTGGTTCCGTCTACCTGAGGCGTATGGGAAGAGAATTTGCCAGTGAAGACTGAGGCAAAAATGTTGTTGAGTACCTGTCCTGGTACTCAGCCGTCTTTTCATCTGTTGTGACCAGTTTGCCAGGCTTGCTTACCGGGATAATATGCTTTTTTTGACCTTCCTTTTCTGGTTGACATGCCTGTAGAATCCCTTATTATTCTTTGCATCCCTTGCCAAGTTCAGCACCTCGGCCTTCCTAACCCCATCCCTACACAACCGGGCAGCCTCCCTATACTGGTTCCAAGACAGTCTCTGTTTCCATTGCCTGTGCACTTCCTTCCTTTAGTTCTTTAGTTTGACTAGCAGATCTCAATCCATCTGTGCTGGTCCCTTGTCTTGCTTTCCTGATTTCTTACCCTTGGGGATCAAGAGCTCTTGTACTCTATGGAAAACATCCTTAAATATTTGACAGCTCTGTTCTATCCTCTTGCCCCTGCAGGCAGTTTCCCAGGGAGTTCTAATGACTAACTCCTCAAAGAGCTGGAATTTTGTGTTCCTAAAATTCAGGGTCCTGGCTTTACTCTTTGCCTGACCCATATTCCTCAGGACTAAAGTTCCACCAGTACATGACCGCTGCAGCCCAGGCTGCTTCCAATCTTGACATCATCAATTAACTCACTTGCATTGATGACCAACAGGCCCAGTATTGCTTCCCCTCTGGTATGGCTGGCTATTTCCTAGCTCAAGAAGTTATCCTCAATCTCCTCAGTCTCCTGGATTGCCTACTGCTCGCTATACTATTTTTCCAGCAGATGATGGGGTGGTTGAAGTCCCCCAGCAAAATGAGAGCCTGCAAGTGCAATGCCTCTGGTAGCTGGAGTAAGAAGGCTTCATGGAGAGGCTCCCCTTGATTGGGCAGCCTGTAGCAGACACCAACCACAATATTCCTTTTGTTGCCTTGGTCTCTGATTCTTACCCGTAGGCTTTCAACTTGCTTGTGGCTATTCTTTGGAGGCAGCTCTTCACCTCTATCTGTTTCTTGATGTAGAGGGTGATGTCTCCACCCTTTCTTCCTCGCCTGTCCCTTCTAAACAGCCAGTAGCTATCAATAGTTGCACTCCAGTCGTGGGATTTGTCTCACCAAGTTTGTAGTGAGAACTAGAAATGGCAACTGGGTTGTAGCTTTCTAGCAGAACAGTGGATTCTAGCTCCTCCTGTTTGTTGTCCATGCTGAGTGCATTGGCATAGAGGCATTTTAGCTGGTCTGTCAGCCATGTTACCTTCTGAGAGGAACACCCCTTAGTTCTTTTGAGGTATTTCACTGGTGGCTCCTACTACCTTGGGTGCCCCTGACTCATTTCTGTAAGACTTCAAGTGTGCTGCGCTGTAGCCAGCACGTCTCAGAGCTTACAGACTGAGTCCTCACTAGGTTTCCCTTCATAGCTTTTGGGTTAGGATTCACTAGCTTTTGGTAATCATAAATTAGATAAGCATTTTAAAGAGCTCTCTCAGATCTGATCTACTGGTTATTTCTTTAACAGTTCCAGGAAGTTCCAATAGCCAGTTTTCCCCTAGCTGAAAGAGGATGTTCCTGTGAATTGTTGGTGTGGTGTTTTGTTTCTTTTTTCTTCTGTCTCTCAAGAATGAAATGCTCACAATTTCTCATTTATTGATTAATTCTTTATTAAGCTGTTATGAAAAATGTTTGAAATAGTGTTATTTTTTTTCATCTTTAAGTTAAAGATCCTCTTAAACATCATCAACCTTATTTAAGGATCTGCGAACTGTAAATGAATAACACTTTTCAAGTATCACCCGTGTATTACTGCATGGGCATATCTTAAGTAATCATTTTAAAAACTAGTTTCATAATGAAACTAGAATATACACAAGAAGACCATCTGAGATCTACTGTGTATTCCAGTCCATAAAAATGGGCTTGGAAAAAATGATTCATCCTTTTAATGCTCTGTGCAACTAGCCAAGTCATATTTTGTTGGCATTGTAGTCCTAGGAAAATGCTGTAATCATTCCACACTAGTAACCTGCTGAAGTTAAAGTCACTCCCAAGATTTAGATGGATGAGTGAAATATAAGCGCTAAAGTTAAGCAGATGCTTATGTAAAGAGTGACCTAATTATGCTAGATGCTGTTCTGTTCTTAAGCAAACTGTTTTCAGCTTTGCAGTCTAAACAGTGAAAGGGATGAGTTGTCTTTTTGTCAGTTTAGTGTTTGCGTATGCAGGCAAATCTAGATCGTATGCAGTTAAGCATGTTGTTAGTGCTTTGCCAAATCCAGACTTTAATGCAAAAAACATTACATAGTTGACAACCCTAGGAAAAACTTGAGAAGTCAAAAGAAGATACTGGAGCTAAGGCAGTACAGTGTCTTCCTTTATAAATGCTTGGATAAATCCCATTGCATGGTTCCTTTTATTACAGAAACCTTAAAAAAATATCCCCTTGAATTCCTTTAGTTTATTACCTTCATCTCCATTCTTTAAAAATAGAATCAAGTCTTAAACCTCAGAATTAATTACCTAATCTATAGAAAGTCTATCTTACAGTTCTCTCTTTTTTAATTTTGCGTTACAATCACTGCTTAGTACAAGAATAAAAGCAGGTTGGTTTTGTTCAGTTTTCAGTGATCTGATATTCCTCTTCTGGTTAGGAAGTTAAAAAAATGAATCCTTGAAAGATCATTTCAACACTTGATTCTCTTATACTGGATGCTTTGTGAGTGCATGCTGTTTTTCAGTTCATTGTACTGTCTAGCTTTTCCTGTAGCTGAAAAGTTCTTTGGTCTCTAAAGGGCAAAGAATCCCCTAAACTAAATTCAGCACTGCAGTGTGTGATATTTTATCTTAGAAGAGAAAGTTTTTAAACAGTTAAGACCATATAGAGACTTCATTGTATATGCTATGATTCCAGGAAGAATGACCTGTCCTCCATTTAGGCAGGTCCCTAATGTGATATTTTTAATTATTTACAAAGCTGAGTGTTTTTTAATGGGTCTGATGTACCTCTGTTCCAGATCATTTCCCCTGTCTCTTCCCTTCAAAACTCCACAAATAATGGGGGTATAGCATAATTTATCATTAATACTCCTTCTTCCAGCTCTTAAACCCTGATGATATTTATTGGAAGATGTAATGGATATTCAGACTTTACACATTCTAATTTCTTTTCTTCTTTTCTGATGGACAGTTTTGTTGACTGTTTTGATGACAGTTTTGTTATTTTTTTACATGGATCTGCAATGCTAACAGAATTGAAAAGTAAAATCATACTTAATCACCTAGTAATGATGCATAACTTGGAAAATGAAAAGCACATCTGTTGTATATTTTACTTTGGCTTCAGCCGAATATACAATTCCAGCTGGTGTCAACCCTACTTTATAAAGCCCTAATTTGCTCTTCTTTTCAGGGTGTTATAACCCAAAATAGATGTTCTGTTCTTCTGTTTCTCAAGTTCATGCATATCCCTCTCATAGAAATTCCTTTTCTTTTTCTTTTTTTCTTCAGGAATACACTCAAAGCACTATAAGCAGAAGAGTAGTATCAACATCTTACAAACAAGGAAACTGAGACACAGTAGAGATCAGTAACATTTAGCAGGCTACATACACAGCTACAAGGAGACCAAAGTCTCCAGAGTCCCATGTAAGTGACCTCAGTAGTGAACCAGTCCAGGAACTCTGCTTAGAAAGAACATTCCGGGTTAGCTAATTTCTCCACGTTTGTACTAGGATCCATCTGGTTTCTTAAAGTATTATTTACACATAGATGTTGCATACCATCTTTACTTACAAGAAAACATACCTTAGGGCTTCATATTGTGTGTTCTGTTAGTTTTAGAGAAACATGAATTCATGCAATTATCTATAGAGAAAACATATTAAGAAAATAAGAGGTAAAGTGATGTTTAACGTCCCTTTCCATGTGAAAATTATCAATTTCCTATGCTGCTGCTGTTGGCCTGTATACTCATTGGCTTTGTATTTCATGATATGTAATGTTGTTTTTTCCATGACTCAACCTAATGATAGTTGGTAAAGACAATTACAGTAACATATTTACATTTTTAGAAACTATAAAAGTGGGTCAAACACAAATATTTCACCTGAATGTTAATGTTCTGAACAGTAGGGATTGTAGAACAGCCTTGACAAGAAATCTGTGCTGCTAATGTTAAATGAGCTTTATGGATCTGTGAAAATAAATAAATAAATCTCAACAGAACAAAACACATTAATAATTAAAAACAAATATGAGAACATAACTCAGGTGGTGTCACCATATGCAGCTAGCGTGACTCATGCAATAAGCACCCCTTAATTTGCTTGCTGAATGCATGATTCAGATTTTTCTGCTGTTTTGAGCATGCCCTCTCTTTCTATATCCCAGTACATCCTAGTTATTTTTACTCAAGTCCAACACTAGGAAATGCCCCTCATTTCTTGGAATAAACACAGCAAGAGTATGAATCTCACATCATGAAAGTCAGTAATCAACTAAGATAATTCCAGATCTAGGAAGAGAATAAAAAAAAGCCCAGAGCAAGCAAGCTTACCTTTAGAGGCAAACTGGAGGTGGTAGGATGTTCAACAGGATATTTTTTTGTACTACAGCATTTGAGAAGCAGAACTGAAAGGCAGGTGAATTTTTCTCTTTCAATATCATAATTTCAATAAGGACATTTGCCTGTGTAGATTCTAATGTCTGCATTCTTGAATTCAGCATCTGATAGACAAGCATGATGCTTTCAACATGGTATCTTTCCCTAGCGTATTTCCTATATATTAATTTAGTACTGGTATAAAGGAAAAGAATCTATGTGTAGTAGTTATTTTGACTAGATGTAAGCCTGTAATTTTTCACCAGTGTCTATGTAGTACTTGCAAATGTGTGCTTAGATGCCTTTTGGGAGATACAACAAGCCCCTAGTCTAAAATTTCATTTGTTTTGAGGTATTTTGCTATAAGGGGGATTGAACTTCTATGAAACAAAAAGAGCAGTTGAATGAAGAGCACTTTGCTAAACTAAAGAGTATGTGTCAGTATTCTAATTATTGTGGACAAACCTAATTAACTTACTTGCACACTCTGGACATGTATTTATGCACATTGCAAGAGGGGGGGAAAGGAATCCTTTCTCTGCAATGAACTCATCAGTCCAGGAAAGTTCTCAGTGGCAGATTAGTCTGGGAAAATTAGAAGTCAGACTTGGCTATATTCTTTAATGGAAATATAATCAGCAATACATCTTTATGAAATGTGCACTGCCATCACATAATACCCACATGGAGGTGAGGTAAGGGCTGGAGGCAGTAGTCCAAAATCATTAACATCCCCCAGGTGAATATAATATGATGATAAATGCTTACTGGGCAAAGATTCATTTAAATTTTCAAATGGTTTTGAAAGTAAAACAGAAAGACAGTCATTTTACATCAATGTAGTCAGTTCCATACTTTAATTCAGTAATGAAAGACTTCACGTTGGTCCATCCACAGTGTATTCACAATGCCTGAGTTAGTTAGGTGGTGGCATTATTCCTGTTAGTGCAATTCCACTAAGGGAAGGTGGGAGGACAGCAATCACTGGTGTAAATCTTGATTTATATAGTAAGACTGAAGGTAGTGCTCTTCTATAGCACAGTATAAATCAATTTCTTTCTTTACTGGAACAGAACAGAAGGTCCAGTCCTTGGCTGGATATTTGGGTCAATAGACTTTTCCTGATGGCTTCCCTTTTTATTTCTGCCAAGAGTGATAGGGGCAGGAGTGGATCTGAAACAATTGCTTGTCCTGGATATTTTAAAATGCTGTAGAGAAGGAAAAAAATGGCTTGCCTATTTTGGCTTCTCTATGAGGAAGCAATGCTTTATCAACTTATCCTTCAATTAAAAAATAATTATGTAAGACATTTGGAAGTTGTATAGATTATGGGCAGTCCTTGTGCTCCCATTTATCTGCTCTTGCTATAGTAATTGGCACGTTAAGGATGACAGCAGAACAGACATTTGATTGTAACTGGCTCTCTAAAAGTGTCATTAACACCAAAGGATTAAGTCTTCTAGGACATAGACTGTATAGTTCATAACATAGAGAATAATATTATTGTGTAATTTGATTTTCACCGTTTTTTTTTTTTTAAAAAACATTATTCCTATTTTAAGGGACATAAAAGAAGAGGAAGCACTGCATCTCTATTTCTGAATGGATATAAGAAAATTGTATTGTTTTGAGGTATTGGGCCTTAAGAGATCTCTTAAAAAGGATAAAATGGAAATATTCTTTACAATTCACATGAGCTACCTTACCAATAAATCAGAGTCCAGTATCCACACTATTAATAACTGAACAATGGGACAGTTTTGAGCTCTGTTTCGTGAAAATACACCACTACAAATGGATCCAAGTTGGCAACTTGAATATTCATGTATATACAATTAGTCATTTATAAAAGCAGGACAATTTCACCTTTCTTCCACTGCCATATTTATTGAGAAGTTTGTTTTTTCTGGGCAAATGCATCATGTGCATTTTGCAGTGTCTCAGCACACCTGCACCCTTTTAAGTGCAAGTACATCTAGCATGCTCTGTTAGAAAAAAAAAACAGCAAACAACTGTTTAGTAATGCTTTAGCATCTGTTTAGGCATGGTAACAACTAGAACTCTTAGAGAATCAGTAATTAAATGCTTTTGTATTCAGAGTGGGTGTTAAGTGTTGATTCAGTGTCCATGAAAATGAAAAGCTGGGTGTCTGACACATGGACATCTGATTTATAGAAAAGGCACGCTTTGCTGTGAGTAAGCACCACATAGTCAAACACTACCTGGAAGGCAACTCTGCTAGACACTAGCTAATTTCAGTTCAACTGGGTTGAACAAAAGATCAGGTTAGTTTTGGGATCTGAGAGCTAAACCCAAGTAGCAGGTGGATGAAAAATCTGAGTGGTAAATCCAAGTAGGCTGAGAATTTATTTTATTTGCTTTGTCGTTACACTTTTCTCCACTGACAATTGTGGCAGAGTGTTTGTCTGCTTTTCTAACTTTTGTACTTCTCAAACTTTCAGAGGCATGAGGGAATCCAGTTGCAGAATAATATGCACGTATTATACCTTCACGAGGAAGGAATCTTCTTTTTTACATATGTCTCTCCAGGAAATAAGACATATATCTTTTTAGGAAAAACATGCCGATGATTTTCTGTATATTAGGCTGGCATTCTTTTGAAGGATTCACTTAGGCCTTGGAACCTACCACCAGTCTATGAGACCTTTTAGTGCTGTTACACCAGTTTCTGGAAGGACAGCTGGACTAAATACTTGTCTGTGATATGTTAGACATCCCTGACAGACTGCCACTGATAAATTACTCAAGGCAGGCTCCTACAATGGCCATTCTTTCTGTTCAGTGATACAGTGAACATGTTATCCCTGGCTGAGAAAAATGTCAGACCTGTGGGAGAAGCAGACTCAATTGCCTACAGGTAAGCTGCCTTTAATTAAAAGAGTTGGGGAAGGAATCAGATCTGCCTTCAGGAATTCTTTACTACCATTTTCTATTAAGCTTAGGAGAGATATCTTAGAGGCAATATCTTTAGGGATACCTTTAATTCATTCAGGTACTAATCGCATGTAGAGGTAATGGAATATAAATCACCCTTTTTTTAGAATGGTAGATGAGGTGAAATATAGTATTACGTTCTCCTTTATGTCTGCAAAGGACCACACTAGCCTACTCCTGTCCATCTTTCCTTATATTGGGATATCCAGAATTATAGTTCAAATCCAAGGTTTTTTTGGTGTATGGGATGATAGTGTTTAATTAATAACCCCAGGAGCATAAAATGGTGTGAGGTGTACTCATTTGACAAGGGAATATAATAAGAATTGTGGCATAACCAGCAAGTACAGGAGTGCTTAATGCGATTAACTGCTTTGGCAAATGATTTAGAGCACCGAATTTTGAGAAAGGCACTTTTGCTGCTGTGCTCTAGACTTATAAAAACTCTTTCA
Organism: Scolopax mira; assembly: GCA_004320125.1. NCBI lineage: Eukaryota > Metazoa > Chordata > Aves > Charadriiformes > Scolopacidae > Scolopax > Scolopax mira. The sequence goes on along the minus strand of BJBW01014248.1, from coordinate 2,046 downwards.
AATTCTCCTGAATGAAAAGAAATAAATTCAGAAGATGAAATAGCTTAATATATCCATAACTTTAAGAGCATTGACAGTTCTATGCTGATTTCCTCATAATGGCATTTTGCTTGTGAAGCTGGAAATGAGAGCTAGGAGAACTGTGCTGAGAGTCAGGGCTGGAGAAAATTAAGAGAATGGGATCTGAAGTTAAAACTCCCTAGGCTGATTTCAGGCCTGGAAATGCTTCTTAGTCTAGACCTTAATATGAGAAGGTGAGAGGAATTTTTTTTCCAACCAGAGCCACTCCGGCCTGCACCTCTCCAGCATGATGGGCTGGAGAGGTTACAGGAATCTACACAGAGACAGAGTGCATCTTATACTTGACAATGGGAATTAATTTTCTGGACGTTCCAGTTTTAATGGTAACTTTTAAACTCAAAGATAAGAGATTAACCCCACAAGCCAGTCCATTCAGTGGAAGGACATTGCTGATCCCGTGGATTGATGAAACCTGGCATCAGAAGTGCTTTTGTGATCTTAAGGGTTGAACCAGGCAAGATACCAAGGACTGCTTGTCTACAGAGTTAAGGCTGAATTTGAATTCACCGAAGTTCAAACCTCCAAGAATTTGAACAAAAGAATCTTCATTTCTTCTTCACTGGTGTTTCTTCATTTCTGAACATATTTGAGCTTTAAAAATTTGAGGAACTTAAGTATATTATTATAATTATTTTTATTTTATTGGTGCTATTAAACCTCCAAGTAATGTTCAAAGACCTATGTCTTCAGATGCAGTGCTGAATTATCACTCAGGGTAAGGAAGACTCAGCTGAATTCCATTTGCACATTGTTTTCAGCTTTTATATTGAGGATGAATTAACTACCACCTGCCTTTGTGTTTTACCAAGCTCTCTATTTTATATAATAGCTTAAAGCAAGAAGCTAGGGAAAAGAAAAAAACATCTTTTGGATTAGAAGAAAATAGGTATGTGTCACCCCCAATTCATGCTCAGCTTCTGCAGCTCACCTGGAGACATGGGCAGCAGTCCAATACAGAAAGATGATGTGGTGGTTTAACCCCACCTGGCAGCTAGGACCATGCAGCTCCTCATGGAGTTGTCCCCCTGGGTAGAGAGAAGAGGGAGAAAAGGAGGTGAAAGAAAAAAAAACACCTCCTGGGTTGAGATAAAGACTGTTGAATAGAACAATAACAGGAATAGGAAAATTGCAACAACAACAACAACAATAATAATAATAATGGTAGAAGAATACACAAGATAAAGTAATAGAAGACAAGACACTCTGTCCACCCCATGATTGGTCCATTGAGCCCAACCTGAGTGGTGATTGTGGGTTTCTGTTCGGCCCAGTCAACCCTCATTTATATACAGATCATGAATCCTATGGTATGGAATATTCCATTGACCATTCTATTGTTCTGTCTGTGCTCCTTCTCATCTTCTATGGGAATCTGAAAAAAGTCCTTGAATAGTATAAAATAGCAACAACTAAAACAATATGCATTATTGACATTGTTTTCATACCAAATCTGAAACACAGCAACTCCTAGAAAGAAAATTAACTCTATCCCAGCTGAAATGAGGACAGATGGCAACATATGAAGAAATAAAAATTTGCCGTGATGATTGTTCAAGCTATAAGTCAGGGGAAAGAATACTGATTCAAGACACAAACAAGTCTATGGGCCCAGATGGCTTTCACCTGAGGATACTGAGGGAGCTGGTGGAAGTGCTTGCTGAGCCACTCTCCATCATTTACCAGCAGTCCTGGCAAATTGGGGAGGTCCCAGCTGACTGACATCTAGCAAATGTGACACTCATCCACAAGAAGAGTCGGAAGGATGATCCGGGGAACTATAGGCCTGTCAGTCTGACCTCAGTGCCTGGGAAGGTGATGGAACAGATCCTGAGTGCCATTATGCAGCACATGAAGGACGACCAGGTGATCAGGCCCAGCCAAATCAGGTTCACGAGGGGCAGGTTCTGCTTGACAAACCTGATGTCCTTCTGTCGTGGTTTGGCCGCAGATGGGAACAAAGGACCA
>BJBW01014243.1:1793-25132 GCA_004320125.1 Scolopax mira | reverse complement strand
TCTGCACCTTCTAATTAACAAGTTCATTCCATATGTCTATTCCAGGATTCCTGGTGTATCTCCTGAAATTTTTGACCCTGGTTGTTATTCTTTACTTACTCAAAAAGCAGTTGTGAAGGTCTTTCATCTGGATGGGGGTTCAGGAACACCAGCAGAGTCAAGGCAACCTGAGGGAAAATCACTTGTGTTTGTTCCACTTGAGGGTTCGTCACTGTTCACACGAGCACAAACACGTCAAGGGCTTTAAATGACGTGTTGCCTTGAGAGCATCTCTTTGTGCAAATATAAATGCCCTCTCACCATTAGTCCTTTTTTCCACTGTTTCAAATTTTCGCAGGAAAAAAATACAAATAATTTTTACTTTATTTACTAAAGCACTTCTTTCTGTGTTTTAGCATTTATTTGATTCCCTAAACCGTGTTACCATGAACTGACTTTGACTAGCGATCATATCCTATTTTGAATGCATATGCAGATATATATATAAAAAACCTATCCTAATTTGAAGGTAACTAATTGCACTTCTGTCTTGTATGGTAGGCCTCTTCCCAGCAGGTGTAGTTGAAGCTTTTAACACTCCTTTGTTTTACTCCTTTGTTCAAGATAAATTAAGAGGTGTTTTGTGGTTCACGTGTGAGGCCCTTGTAAGAAAGAAGCCTCTTGTCACAGGAGCTGGAGAGTGAAAAATTCACATACTGACTCTCACATTTTTCCTGTTAATATACAGAAAAAACCTAAGTGATAGAGGGTGGTAACAGAAACTCTGTGCCTAACTTAGTTATATATTGGCATTGTTACTCCATATCGATAAAAGGGCGTGTAGATTCAAGAATGGGTCAACCACGCTGCTAATTCCTCTCTCAAATGCCCTGTGAACTTTAAAGATGGGATTACTTTAAATTGTTTACCAAAACAGTAGCCTGTGCTCCTCAATGTTCCTGACCCAAATATGTCAGGATAACAAATATATCATATAAAGAAACAGCAAATCACAATCGGTAACTGGCGTGCAAAGCTCATAATTTTTTCTGATAACAATTTAAAGATATCTCGGCTTTGAAAAATAAACTAGCTGAAACTGCTGGTTGTCGTATTGACAGATTGATCGTTACATTGTTGTCATTTTTAATTTGTAGATTAACAATTTTCTCAGATAAAAGTTGTGCCTGGTTTTAAATTTACCTTTTACTGTCATGTGTTCTCTCTTCTTCTTAATCACTGTCCTAACTCCCTCAGAAATTACACAAAATTATAGTCACCCGAATGCTTCTACGAAAGCCAGGCTTCTGAAAAGCACTTCAGAGCATTCCTGCAGCATCCCTCTCAATGGAAAGTCATGTCACTTTTCCGTGTTTCTCCTTCTCTTTTACACATAGTCTTGGTTTGGTCATGGCTTATTCCTACAAAGATCATTCTTTTGCTACAGCCATCATTCATACATCTCCATTCTGTGATATAAAATGCAGCCAATTCTGAGAATGAAGACTTAGGGCTCAAAAAAATCCTGTGTTCACTTTCATCCTTTTGTAGCTATAATTTGGAAACCAAACCTAAAGTGTTAAATATGTGGAAGGCCAACGTTCCCCAGATGTGATCTGGTAGACCCTGTTGTTTTTGTGTTTAATTGTTGTCTGAACTCTTAATCAGTTCCTTTTTTTGGTTAGGGTTGGTTGGAACTTCTAAGCCCTGACATAGTGCAAACATTACTGTTAAATTTATTGTACTTAAAAGATAAATTACATCTATTGAGTTCTTTTTGCTCACGTTCATTTTTTATTTCCCAAAAGTTAAGATGGAATGTAAATACCTCTTTCTAAATTAAAACTAAAACACAATTGCTTCCTCAAAATTTCAATAAGTAAATCTCCTGCTCATCTGTGTTTTTACCTCTCTGAGGCTATGCATGCTGAGTCAGCTGAAAACCATATTTTGTGCCTAAATAATCACTTAAAAGGGAAAAACTTCGCATTCTTTCTAGAGACTAATAATTATATTCCTTCTAGGAGGAAGATTAGAAGTGGTAATTCTATAAGTAGGTAGTCATTATTTTATCATTTAGTATTAGCTATAATAATGTTAGTCATGATGAACTAATGTGGTATTAATATGGATTTCGTATGTAGTCTCTTAGGAATGTAATTGCAATTTACCATTTTATTCATGTTCAGTCATTCCAAAGTGTTGCTGAATTAACAGATCCACTTAGCCTTAATCACCACTCACCTCATTTATATCAATGACAAGGAAGACCTTGCACCACTAATAAAACTGGGGTGGAACCAAGACATTGCAAGTAGTTAAACAAAACCAGAAAATAAACTAATAGTTGGGGACAAACATGGTTGATTCTTCTAGCCCTTTTCTCAGGGTGAAATGAAAAGATAGTTGTTTTGGGAAGAACAGATGGACTTATATTGCTCATTAGCCAAAGGAGAGTCTTCAGACTCTGGAGGTAGCTGTAAGTCAGGAAGAAATGGGTGAAAATAAGAATGGCTTAAGTAACTTGGCCTCAAGTTGCTCCAGGGGATGTTTAGGATGGATATCAGGAAAAAAATTTTCAAGTGGTGGAGTCACCATCCCTGGAGGGATTTAAAAGACATGTAGATGTGATGCTGAGGGACATGGTTTAGTGGTTACATGAGAAATGTGAACTTTGTTTCTTTGTCACTGCAGAGTACCCCCTATTTTCTGGTGTCTGAATCCTTTCTAGTTTGGCTTGGGATTTTTTCCTTTGTTTAAAGAAAAAGTAAGTTATAGGATGGAATTGGGAGGTCTGAATGAACAGATAAAGCATTGTTTCTGTATGGAAGAAACTCTTATTCCTCTTTAATATTCAATTTTCTCCGTGTCCTGTGATTAAGACTGTGCTGGTACTCATGAGGTCTTGCTTCAGTTCCATTCAGAAGGTTTTCTGTAGCACAAGTTACATTCACTTTTTTCTGGAGACGTTTTTCTGGTAGTCTCATTTCTTTCGCTTTTTCTGATAGTTTCTTAGTATGCCAAGAGTTATAGCCTTGTATTTCAGAAATGCACACAAGATATAGTCATAAGAGCATAAATAAATACCAGGGATTCCTATCATAGACTCTAGGAGGTGACAGCACAGGATTTGTGGGTTATAGATTTATTTACTTGATTGGAATAAAGATTAGCATTTATAATTTTTTTGTTCAACTTGAAAAGAGAAGTGCCTCCTGCATAATGCAGCAATCATCCAGAAATATCACTGTCTTTTGTATATAAAACAAAATTAAATTTATTCTGGAATTCTTTGAATCTAAAAGGGTTTTATTTGTTATAGATGGATAAAACCCAATGGAATCAGCTCCACACTCCACTGAGGTATAAGAAATTTTGTGCTAGAAGAGTTTGGCTCATACCTCTCTGTAACTATAAAGAATTTACTAGGAGGTATGAAAATCCTGAGATATTAAGGACAGCAGCAGCTGCAGCTTGACAAGCCTAAGCCACAGTTCAGACCTCATTAGAGCAGCAACACTTTGCTGTATCACTGTCTCTATTTCTATTAAAAATTGAGAAAAATCTCATTGTTATTAAGAATTAAGTATATCCAGTGCAAAAAAGATACTCATAGGATGTGAGGACAATAAGCTGAAGCCATTGCACAGGAAAAACCAAAGTGTCAGGGAGAACTAACAACGTGAAGACCAGTTTCCGATGTGATGCTTTTGGTTCAGGGATGTTTAGCTACATTGACAAATTAAATTGATTTAATCAGTCATGTTGAGAAATGTAATCTGTTTTAAAGGTGGAACTACTACAATAGATTATCAAGAAATGTGGTAAAACCAACATAAAGTTCTGTAACCAATATCAGTTGCCCTTTTAAAAGACCTTCCTGTAAGGTCTTAGCTCAGGGAGCACAGATGAAATTCCACAATTTGTGCTTAAAGTCAGATGAGACGCTTACAATTATGGTTTTTGGCTTTATAAACTAATATTATATTTTTCTTTTTTTTTTTTTTAATCTTTCCATAAATGTCATCATTTTCAAGTTCCAGATGTTTTTGCAGTTCAGGGTTTGGAAGAAGCTTTGCAATATTTCCTGGTAGATAGCACACTTTCCATGCGCCAGCAATGTGCCCTTGTTGCCAAGAGGGCCAATGGAATCCTGGGCTGCATAGGGTAGAAAGTGGCCAGTAGGTTGAATGAGGTCATTCTCCCTCTCTACTCTGCACTGGTGAAGCCACAACTGAAGTACTGCATCCAGTTCTGGGCTCCCTGGTTCAAGAGGGACAGGGAACTACTGGAGAGAATCCAGCGTAGGGCAACGCAGATGATTAAGGGATTGGAGCATCTCCCTGATGAGGAAAGGCTCAAGGAGCTGGGACTCTTTAGCCTGTACAAGTGAAGGCTGAGAGGAGAACATTTATAAGTAACTAAAGGGTGGGTTAAAGGATGTTGGAGTTTCAGTGGTTTCCAGTGGGCAAGGGGCAACAGGCTCAAGCTGGAACATGGGAAGTTCCATTCAAATATGAGGAAAAACTTCTTCACGGTGAGGGTGCCAGAGCCGTGGAACAGGCTGCCCAGAGAAGTCGTGGAGTCCCCTTCTCTGGAGATCTTCATCTCCTCCTGGATGCCGTCCTGAGTGATGTGCTCTGGGCGTTCCTGCTTTAGCAGGGGAGTTGGACTAGATGATCTCTAGGGGTCCCTACCAACTCTGACAATTACATTCCAGTAACTGAAAAATGTATTTAAAATTGATAATTTTCTCCTTTGGAAACTTAACAAGATACTAATGAGAATGAGGATGTATCGAGTTCTTTCTGGACCATATTAGGTTTTGTTCCACAGTGGTGCATTGAAAGTAACTGGGTGTGAATGGCAAACAAAGGTTTGCCTAAAAAGCACCCTAGGCCAGTGTACCTGTGGGCACTTGAAATCTCAGCATTATTTAGTTGCCAAAATACTGTTCAGAATCAGATTCATCTATATATTTGTGAATTGCTGTCCTGCTTTGAGATCAACCAGAACCAATATTATATCACCAGTCTGTCAATCATTAATAAATACATTATATTGAGACAAAACTATATTCTGATTAAGGCATATAGTCTCCCTTTATTTTAAGAATACTGCTGATTTTGAACTACAGTAATTTGAATTCCAGTGCTTTAAAAGGAAACATTCTATAGCATTTGTTTCTGGTTACACAAATTCAGGTTGTAACCATTCTAGCAGATTCTTGCTACAGAATTATTGAAGATATATCATGATTTAACTTCGTACTATGGAAGTTTGGCAGTGCCTGTTATTTTGCTTCAAAATGTAATCACTGCTACTCATAAAAGCCTGCCAGGTTTCTGTTGTTTGTATTTTGGTTTTTTTGGTTTTTGATTTTAGAAGAAAAAATAAAAAAGGATTAAAAAAGCGCAAGCCTTTGAATGCAGCAGTAATTACCATGTGATTTTATTCTAAAGGCTACCAATAATAAGATTTTGAACTAATAATCTTATCATTTATATTACTTAAAAGGAGAAGGGATTGTAAGGGAGCTCATCATTAGCTGGAGAGATGAAAAATGTAGTTCATAATGTCAAGTGTTACTGTGGTTGGACGATTGCTAAATATAGCACAGTAGTATATGATGTGTTAACTGGAGTGAGGCACTTCGATACTACATCCTGTCAGCAAAATGAGAAATACAAGCTAGCTGCTACTAGAATAAGTGTATAAGCACAGGGAAGTTAATGCCAAAATTTATTTTGACATGTAAAACCAGTTTCAAGTGATTTGTACAATTCTAGTGGGTGTTTTGCTGTTTTCCTCTTAATTATATGTTTAGCTTTAAAAAAAAAAAAAGACAGCAAAGCCACAAAACTAATTAACCTCAGGCTTACGACACATTTGCAAATATTTTAGAATGTTTAATTGTTTATATTCAAATGAGAATTTGCTTTTAGATTTATTGTTAGAAAAGACTCTCTATAAAATAAGCTAATGGCATATTTTATTAGCTGAGCTAGGTTTTCATCAGTGCCTTTTTTCCACCCACAGTTTCAATGGGAACAGCATCTGGCTCTTTTCCCATAATCAATATAATCTCTTGAGTTCAGTTTCAAAATCAGCTGCAGAGAGTAACAATTAGGGGTTAGTAGACTTGATAGATTTTATAAGAAGCAATTATGTCATTAACAAATTATCAAGTTATCAAGCTGTCTCATAGAGATAATATGGAAAAAAGCTGAAAGCTGCTTATTGTACAGAAAAAGAGATGTGTTTGTGATAGGAAGAACATGTTATTAATTGAAATGAGCTATGCAGAGTTAACCTGTAGAGCTTGAGTGATGCTGGGAGACAGGTGCTATGACTAATAATAGATTTTAAGAGGAAAGCATAGAGATCCTATTTTGTTACTTAAAAGTTTAGGTGGACCACGCTATCTAAATCTAGCATTTATGTATTGAAACCCCCTAAATTGCTATTGCCTGACAATTACTATTATTTACAAGCTTCTCTGGCTCAGAATCAGGTACCTTCTGCAGAAAGCTGTAGATTCTGAGCTACCGGTCTGTGTTACATCAAACAGTGTTCAGCCAGGCTCAGGCTCTGTGGTTGGGTTCTTCATGGCCAATGGAGCAGGAGATGTCTTAGGCCTTTTCATTCATAGTGACTCTTGAAGGACAGGTATCTTGGGGGAGGAGCGTCACCCAATGGCACATTTTTTTCCCTCTTCTTTCTCATTTAACCGCAAATCTGCCCCCAATCACCTGAAAGCCTGGATATGATGCCCTCCAAGGAGATAAAACCTGTGGATTTAAGCATTTCGGTCACAGCCAGGCTTTGAATTTTCCTTTCCCCTTTGAGTAAGGCTCCAGCTGCAATTTGAAAGGTCTTCCTAAAATCCTCACTAGCAGAAGTAGAAGCCACAGATGGCTTCTGTGCCCAGAACTACCCTCTGGGCTAGTTCTTTGTGGTTGTTCTTCATGTAGCTCTTCCCCATTTCACTCTCCATACTCTTCTGTTGTATCCTGTCCAAAAGTGCCCGGCTTTATCACTTGCAAGTGAACAGAAGCACCTTGCTGAGCTTTTGGATGTCATCTGGACCCAGGTGTCTACAAGACTAGGGAATGCATGACACAGGAATATTGACCATTTGATCTTTCTAACTAGTTCGCTCTTTTCTCTTTCAGAAGCATAAAAAAAAGTTTTCTCCTCTAACTTTTTGGTCAGCAGATTGGTTATGCTGCTACTGAATTAACTGACAAAGCAGTACTATTTTGATTTAAAACAGGCTGCACATTTTTATATAAGAAAATGCATTTTTTTCATCACCTTCTAGGCTATAAACTTCAAAGTTATGTAAAATTATCAACAAGTTATTTAAAACATTGAAAAAAAATTTAAAAATTAGAAATTTACTTATCCTTCTGACAATGCAAAGAGATGTGATGTAACATCAGGTACTTGAGATTAATTTCCAATTATTGAACCATTAATCTAAAATAGGCATAGGACAGGACTAGTGTGGGTCTGCGTTACTTCTTGCTTGCAGACCAAAGTGAACCAAAAAAAAATGTTATACTGAATAAAGCAGAAGTTGTAGAGGACCATAAGCATACAAAAGCATAACAGAAGGGCAATTTTAACTTGACTGTTTTGAAGTAAGATATTTGGTATTGACTAAACCACTTGAGCAGAATTGACTAAAACTGCTTGTGTGTATTCGCTCTACAAATTCATACACTTTAATGAGCGTTGTAGGATCCTCAATCTCTATCAACTGTGGAGATTAAACTGTTTTCAGATACAGTATGGAAAAATAAATCATGTACGTGTCATACTTTCTGTTATATTCCAAGATATGTATGTCATGTCATTTTTAAAAAAAGAATGGTCTTAAGCTGTGTAACAGAAGTCATGTGTATCTGGAAGGAGAAAAGGAAATGACACAGGTATCACCTATACCATGGGATATTCCAGTTCTTAGCCCAGGAATGGACACAAAGCAGAGGAAGGAGAAATAGGGAATTCTATTTAAGGTATAAAAGGAACAAGATCTTGAAAATGCCTGGTGTAAATGCCTAAAATAAATGTCTTTCTAAGCAGGAAAGTTTTATCTTTCATTAAAGAATTTTACAGCCTGTGTCAAAAGTTGGGTAAATGACAAGCACAAAGTAACGAATGGCTGAGCTGCTAATTCCTACAGCTAAGATAATTTCAAAAATTGATGCATTTGGTCATTTTATGCTTTTGAAACTTTGTTTCATTATCACAGTGGATGTGACAGAATTCTTTGTGTAACCATTCCTATGGCTTTGACAATAATGATTCAGGTTCTGCATAGCTGAAGGAGATTGCTGAGCTTTGAAAGATTAAAGGTATCCATGGCACAATTGGATGCTCCTCTATTAAATTTTATTGTTTTTAATTCTAAAAGCTGTTAATTCAACTCACTAGAGTTAGGAGTAATGGCTTAAAAATGAAACTATCATAGGGTTATTCTTCAGCGTACTCAAGAACAGTATAATTCTTGACCAGAAACCAGATTCTCTATAAGTGAATACCGTTTTGCAGCTCATTATTTCATTTGTTCTTTATGATTTCTAATTCTACTAAATTACATACCACAATTCACAAGAGCTTATGGATGTTTGCAGAAGAGGCTGAACTTAAATGATCTTCAAAGATCCCTTCCAACCCAAACTATTCTATAATTCTGTTTTTTCTAATCACTGATATTTTTTAGTTGTATTTAATTGTTCTTTATTTTTAGAAATTTTATTCTTACTTGTACTTCTGTTCTTACTACAATTTTTCAAGTAATGGTGTTCTCTAGCTATTGTAGATGATGCATTTAAACCAAATATATGCCCCAGCTAGCAAGCAGTAAAATTAGAAGTATTTATATAACTTTGAAGAGTATTAAAGCTACTCAATCTTTGAATGACATCAATACAGACCCAATTAGTACAGTTTTCAGCCACTTCATAATTCAAAAGAATGTGATCATTCAGCTGGAAGCATATTTGACAGAAACTCCATAGTCATGAAGGTAAAAGCTTGCAAGATCACCCGGTAGGATGGAGAAGCTGTCATTCTTTCATCAGTGCTGTTGAATACTAATGTCAAGGTCAGAAGAGTGTAATTTTAGGCTGCCAAAATATTGTTGGATTTGATCTGCTAGCAATGTTTAAAAAGAAAGTAATGAAATAAAAATTTATATACAACTTTGATATGATAGCTATAAAGTTTGAGTTGCTCCCCCACTGCAAAGGGTCTGAGTCATTTACTGCTTTAATTGGCACTTATGTATGTATTTTTTCTAATTCTAATATTTGCTTTAAATATCATCCTTCTTGTCTAACATCAGAATTACAGCTGTATATGTATTTTAAAAATTCTGCATGTTGTTTGAAACGCTGATGTGGGTGACTTTTTCTTCAACTTATTAATCATAATTATAGCAAAAATATCTGAAATATGCAAAAATATCTGAATTTGGATGCAAAAAAATATCTGAATGCTTAAAATACCTGATGCAAAAATATCTGAATGCTTAATTTAGGTGTATCAAATTGGCATGTAAAGTAAAATGATGGATTTGTCTTATGCTTTTCATGCTTTACATGAAAGCTTATGCTTATGCTTTACATGATCACACTAAGCAGAGATTCTTACCTATTTACCTCCATCTACCTAATAAATACATACAGACAGGACTGACCTAAGGTATCTCCTCAATGATAAATGGATGAGAAGCAATGACCACAGCTTTCAAGAAGGCAAAGCCCAACTTAGTATTAGGAAAAACAGCTTCGCAGTCAAGATGGACCACGGCATCTCCAGAGAGGCTGTTAAATTTTTATCCTTGGAGATAATCAAAACCCAGTTGAGTAGGTTGCTCACAAGGTGTCCTGAGCATCATGACCTAAGTTGTCTCAGCTTTGTGTAGGTAGTCTTGACCTCATGACCTCCAGACTTCCTTCTTCCAACCTCCAATATTCCATGAAACTATCATTCCTATTTTGATAAAAGTTAATGTCATTGATATAAAACTTTAAAAGCTATCAAGTAAGAGTATAATTTTGAAAATACTGAGAGTTTTCTGTACTCCTTAGGTTATGAAAGATCTTCAGGAACCTGAAAGTCATCCCTTTTGTGAAAAAGTAAATCTCTTCCATGTCACCATTTAGGAAGTTTAGCTACTCTATATTAATAGCTTCACTTACTCCTCTATCCAAATAGAAGAGTTCCCAGATGGCTGATTTCAATCTATAAACTGATACTGCTGTAGTTCTTTAAATCTTTAGGTAGTTATAAATGTGGTTACTCAACTTTCTAAACACAGAAGTTCCAGAAAAAATGATGCAACCACTTACTTTCATATCAGATAGGCAGCTTTTTTTTTTAGTTCAGTTTTGGGTTTATATTTAAGTGCTTTTTGGTTTTGATTGATTTTACATCACATGAATATGTCAATGAGCAGTGGCAAACAATACCTCAGTAGGATTGCTTTTCAGATCCAGATACATCTTTGAAAGATGTCTAAAATGACATGTTTGCAGTAAAATATACATGGCCGGGTGAACTTTTCTGGTCTTATCTTGCGCCTCAGTAATTTTAAACCAGAAACCAAAGCCTTTGTTCTGATAAACTAGACAACTTCCTAAAATATATTTATTAAAATGAAATATGCAAAGATTCCAAAGAGCTAGCATACATACAGCAAATGTATTCTTTTCCTCCTGTGCATGGTTAACTTTCATTCATATTAATGGGGTTATGAACATGCTTCAAGCAGAGAAGGCTATCATTTTTAAAACCTGACTATTGAATATCTGGTTTGGTGAAATTTATGTTGTCTGTTTACTACAGTAAGGAAAAATAGTTGCTGGAAGGAAACACTTCTTTTATAAATAACCTTATCTCTGAATTAATGTGGGAATAATTTGAGAAAGACTTTGGAGCATTGAGAAAAGATAACTATATGGCATTTTCATAATTAAAACCCTTTTATGCAGCAGAACTCCACTATCTGACATTTTTCCTTGTTTTTTTCTCTTTTTTTTTCAGTCAGACAAGTTCTTTTCTCCCAGAAGAACAAGCAAAGTTTATGCAAATCTAAAACAAGTATGTGATCTGTGGTACCTTTAAAAACTGATATTTACACTGAATTAGGAATATTCCTACTTTTTCTGCATAAAGGAGAGGGGTTTTTTAAAATAAATAAATTAAAAAACCTCAAACCTAGTCAACCGTGAATAAGGACTGAAAAAAGGCTGATGTAGTTTGAGACTTAAGTCATAAATTGAGATTGGCAAAAATCTCTTCTCTACATTGCCCAATTATATTCATAGTGCCAAACCTAATATTTAAAGACACACTTTTCAAAATAGTTCTTAGGCTTACAAACTTGTTTAGCCAAAACATCGTTATGACACGTGGCCATAATTTATTTGAAAACAAATTTGTTACAACTCTACTAAGTGCCGAGTCATTTTCTGTGTTGCTGAACTGTGCCTGGTGGTTTATTATTGTTTTCCCATCTAATTAAGATCAAATTCAGCAAATCCTTATGTTTTAAACTGAGCTGAAAGACATCTGTAATCATATGAGTCATGCTTTATGATTCTTCCTTAAAGCCATACAGTTCAGGGGATGTATGTTGGTATGTTCTTGCTATTCTGAATATTGGGAAATCATCGAGGTAATTGCCAGTGACAAACACTCCATCAGACAAATTCTCACATGATTGATGAGTTGGTCTCAAAAGTCTGTCCTTCTCACAGCCAATGTGTGTGTGATACTGCTTTCAAATGCACTTATATGTTTAAATGAGCTGAAGGAAAAGAAAACTGTGACTCGGAGGACTTTGTTGAAAACGTAGCAGAATTGCTGTATCCATATCCTTTCGATTCACAGGATCTTAATAGGATTCTGTAATTATTACTTATTTTCTCCAGTGAAGCCCTTCTGTTCAAAGAAGTGACTTCATACAAGTTGGCACCACGCAGTGGTCTTTTTTTGGTTCAGGATCCTTAGCTGATCTCAGAAATGACAATAATCCAGACTAAGGAGTTTATTAGTATAATTTTCCCATGTACCTCATTCAGTGCTTTCACATTTAGAGTGGTCATTAATCAATTAATCTCCGTACTGAATACAAAATAACCAAGATATATACAATAATTGCAGTGTAAATTCCAGGAATTTTCATGCAATTTTGGCAGTATTTAAATGAAACACTTTTACAGAAGTCTCACTAGCAACCTGCTCATAGATGTCAATGGTTAAATGGTTTAAGGTTAGACACATGCCCTTGAACTCCGTGGTGCATTTCTTTGATGTGGTATATGGGTAGGGATATACATACATGTATTTTTAAATGCACTTACTTTTAACAATTCACATGTAATTTCATAGATTCAGCTCACCATTCCATTCCTTTTGGAAAGAAATAGGATTTCTGTTTTTATTCTGACTTCGGAGATTAACTTGTGTTGAAAAGATTTCAATAATTTCGGTTTGTTTCCATTAATTTAAGCTCGCTGTTACCTTTCTGAAAGGCTGAGGTGGTAAAACATGCAGCAGGGTTGATGCTTACATGACCCTTTGGCACAGTACATCCGATAGGGGCTGTTTATACGTGCAATAAAATCCTGATCAATCTCTGACACTTACTACAGACTTCCCGCTGCTTAAAAATGTGTGCTGTAATAGCATTTGTATGTTTTCTTTTCCCTGAAGAGTTCAGTGTGCTGCTTCACAGGAGCAAAGGAAAATTAGAAATAACATCACAGACACTGTGAAAGAAATAAAGTAGAAACTTGTGAACTCTTCCAGACAGGTCTTTACATGTGAATGCAAGAGTCTCTGTGGATGGTTATAATACAAATATAAATTAAGTAGTGATTCTATTCATGTGTTGTGTGTACACACACAATATTTTCATTTACACATAACTGTTTAAATTGTAAGAACCTGACCTTTTTCTCTCATACCAATAACTAGACCACAAGAGACACCACTTAGTGCAATGCTTGAAGATAGACTAAATATCTTTAAAATTTTGAAGGGTTTTTGGTTTTCCTCTTTTAAGCATTTGAATTGAAAGGGTAAAATTCATTAATCGTTTTGTGAAAGATAATCTGCTGTATTTTAATAGGACAATAATGGGCAAAAATTACCAGATTTTACCTTTTTAGTGTGGCAGATAGGTAGTACATTATTCCAGTATATATGAAGATACAGAAAATAAATAGAGCATACAATCATTTATCAAGTTTAGCAGAATAGAAATTATCTGGGAGGGGTTGAGGGAATGGGGGGAAGAAGATAAAAGCTGTGAAGGAATAGGGAAAATTACTTAGGGGAAAAAAACCCCACTGATCATATTCTAATATCAGTACCAGTAAAGTTCCCCCATCCCATGAAGCATCAATTAACTTTGCTGTCTTGTCATTGAGAAACAAAGCGACTATATACACCATAGAAAATACATATAATTCATTAATCAAGTCTTCTAAAAAGGGTTATTAATTTCTGTTCTTACTAATATACTGTGTGTGAAATCCCGATATAATTGGCGTTACACACATCTTCAATACCATTTTTAACGGCCATTTCTGTTGTACTTTGTGAGGCTGCTTTCTGCTTCCTTCTTTCTATACCAACTTAAGGAAAAAGTACTTAAGTAGTGGGAAAGGCTTCTCTGAGCGCTGAGTTTCTGTATTTTGATCCTAGTCAGGTCTTCATGACTTGGGAGTGGGTTGTTTTTTCCTTTGCTTTAAATTTTCTGGTGAGTATCTTCAAGTTCTGAGAGAGAAGAATCCAGAGAAAAAGTCTATCAAAATATCTAGGCATAAAATGCACGTGCATATAATATACATTATTCATGACCAGGAATTTTATCAAGACTTTAAATGCTACTTTGTTAGCAGATGGATTAGAAGGAGACATATAAAGTAGTCCCTAAAAAGTGCTTTATTAAAGGATTATTTTGTATTCTTATTAAAGTATTACAGTGTGTTCTGCAGAGGCCATACTGAAACAGCCAGATGTTACCATATAATATTTGTTTTATTTATTTAGTGGTTTACAAAGCGCCTTGTACTTTGTAAGCACTGTCTGGGCACTGAAAATTTGTACTTTTCTCTAGCACTGCATTCCAGGCTGCTAGAGAAGAGGAGGTTGCTCGTGATCACCAAAGCATTAACTAATTTAGAATTTGTCTTGTGAGACCCTTCTTTCTTTACAATGAATTTACAGTGACTGAGCAGAGACGGAACCTGAAGGTGGCACCTGCTAATATAATGTTATCAAATTAAAATGTACCCATCTCTTAATAGCTCTTACCTACAGTTGTTTCCAGAAATACAGAGAAATTCTTTCAAACTCTGTTATGTATTAAATTTGTGATCCTACTATGTGCGCTTCCTTGTCGTTTGAAAGGTGTGTGTAGCTGAATTTCTAGCCATAAGTATGCAATTTCAGTTAAAGACCCAGTAATTTTAGAAAAAAATAACAAAATATTTAAATCCAAAATGATTTTATGAACAGAACTCAGAACTGAGATAAATCAGGCCTCTTTCCTTCAATGAAAAAGCTGTTAAAATCAAAGCTGTTCACATGTCAAAGGGGAAGGCAAATCTCACTTGAACTTGCATCTCTTCCCCTTTCCTCCAAGTACCTTAATCATAACACCTTCAGACGTTTTCCTTGTTGATATATTTCCACTCTGAATGCAATATATAAATATTCATTACTCTAGTAATTAGAATTTGGGTTTCCCATGTAAATTGCTTCAACAAACAGGGAATAGAATCATTTTTACTGTCTCTGGCTCATTGAATGTATGAATATTTATTAAAAGTAGTAAAAAGTTTCATCAGGAGAGACAGAAACATACTTATTAACAAACTCCCTATAGTATTATAGTTAAGAGAGTCTGAGAAATAGGGGTTAAATAACTCTCTGGTAGAGTTTGAAGTGTGAAGGTGAGATTTGCGTGTGACTGATGAGTGTTTGAAGAACTGAGTTACAAGCAAAAAATGAGGAACATTAGCAGCATCTTTTCCTCCTTGTTTTTGTGAATGGTATCTATGTTAGTTCACCCTGTCCATGAAACAAATGAGGAAAAAAAAACCACGTTGATTTTCTGTTGGCTGTAGCTCACTGATGAATTACCTGGAAAATCCTTTGTACACTTCCCTGGCCTTGTTTCATTTTTTGCCAATAGATATTGGCTTCCCCTCTTGTTTGTAGGGAATATTCCTCTGCACGTTAAGAAATACAGAATATATTAAGCTTTAAAACTAAAAGTAACGGGTAATGGAAGGCATCTTACACACTGCTGCAGCACGAGAAATTAGTATCACAACCTTTTAAACAATGTTGGTCTTTACATTGTGGATGTCCTCTCAGAAGTAGGGATGCTTACTCTGGGGTGTTCTCATTCTGCAACATTATTTAACATAGTTTAGATCAGATATATTGGCAGCAAAATGTATAAAGCAATTTCTTTTTTTTAAAGCTTTTTAGACCCAGGCAAGATCAGGGATACTGTATTCTGGACCCGTATCATTTTCCTTTTGAGTTACAGAAGGAACCTGGTGTAGCCCTTTGTCTATTTAAAAACCCCACACAAATCTGTTCTTGATCAACAAGTAATAGATAGAGGAAATTCCTAAAATCCTAGGGGAGAAAAAAAAAATCACTAAAGATGATTAATGGTTATCAGCCATAAAATAAGTGTTTTTAAGCTCTGTCAACTTTGCTTTTCTAATGAGGACTTAACTGCGCCTAAAGTAACGCCTTTATCCAAGCTGTGTTTTGTATTTCATTTAATCAATGCTTTGTATAGACACAGTTACTGTCATCATAACCTTTCAGTTCTTGTCTTTTGGCATCTCGCGGATTTTGTGTGCAAGTTTGAGGCTCCAGGGAAGCAAATTTAGCTGAAATGTCCAAGTCCAATTTAATGGGCGATGCCAAGCCACGGAACTCCTCTCAGGCTGGTTTATTGTTGCAAAGAGCCCGTGCAATTACCAGGGGATTACGGCAGAATATGAAAGACCTTGAAAGCAGCTTTCTTGCAGCTCAGGGATGTGTTCTGCACAAACTCTGAAACAATCAGCTGGAGTAGTGAAGCAGAAGTGTATTACGATGTGAAGAGTTCACTGAAAAGGTCCCGATAGAAACTCCTAATTAAAGAAATAAAAACTGATGTTAAAGATTGTGAAAGATTCTCTCTGTAAAAAGAAAAAAAATGGCCTTATGAGGACTGGAAATGAGACGACACCACAAATACACTGGATTCTTCCTCTTTTTCTCTCAGCAACAGAAGTAACGAAAATTGAGTTTAATGGTACATAAATAAAAATAATTAAATGGAAGCTAGTTGTAGTGGTACAACTAATTACATTAATTACCTGAATTAATATACAAGATTAAGAGACCAATAACCCAGAAACTATTTAGTTACTTTTCTGGTCTTATATAAATTAGTGAACGATTTTGGACAAGAATATGGTACAGTGTAGATATGGTTTTTGTTGGTTTGGGTTTTTTTTTCCTGTGCTCAATCCTGATCATAAAGGATTCAGTGATAAACCTCCTCTTCTGTGATGGGAACTGCAGTGGCCTGCATGGAGTTTTCCATTAATGGTTTCTTCTCAGTGAGGTTGAAAGTAAAGCAAATTAATGTGAATTTTCATTCACGACTGAGCAGGTAGGAAAATCATACAAAAAGTGCTTTTGGAAAAATACATCTGTAAATGTAACATACAGTTCTGAACTATTTTTTTTTTTTTTTTTTTACAAAAGTAATTAGTGACATCTGAATCTTTTGTGAATTTTCTTACCTATTGGATGCATTAACATATTCTCATTTCAAGACTTTTTCTCAAAAACATCATAAAAAATGCTTTGGAGTTGTTTTTTCTACATTTTAATTCATAACTTGTTCAATAACTAGTTAAAGCACCTTTGGCCATATTTTTCTTTTCTGAAATACTTGTTATATAGTTGAAAGGCAAAATTCTACAAATGTGTTAGGTTATTGCTTATGTGAAAGCACTTCTAGATCACCATGTGTTTATCAGTACTCAGTGACCTGTTTGAATAACCAATAAAATCCAAATATATTATTGATACTGACACCTGCTCCATCTGTTAGTCATATGAGGATGAACGTCCCCATGGTACCAACTGTTTTTCATTGAATAGTTATCCCCTGAACATATCTGAGATAGAAACAACGTAAATTTTATTAATATATCCCATTTATCAATAGTTCTTCATTTTCCATTACAGATCTTAAATATTCATATCAAAACAGAATTATATAAGATGACTGTATTCTTATTGGAGTCAGTTGAAAACTAGGAATTTTCTACATTAAAACTTTATTCCCACTTCCCTGGGAAATTTTAATTGAAAAATGCATGAAGTTCCTTAACTGGAAAAGATGTTTTACTTTTTGGGGAATGTCAGGGAGAGAATGCAACACGGAAACCGTAAGAAGATACATTTCCCACAAGGAGCAGACTTTATGCAAATAAGCACGTTCATTGGCAAAAAGCTAGATTGAAAAAATCCTAATTTACCCTTGTTAGTAGCAGGCAAAATGGAAAAGATTGTATTATCCAGCAAGTAATATTGTATAGTAGTGGCCTAAGAATTAATATTTCTGATTATATCATTTATATAATCATCAAATTAAATTATTGAAGTAATTGTATTAAGCTGAAAATGTTCCTTTATCCAAAGTCATGTTTTATTTCTAGCTAAACATTTCAGTTTACCAACTTTTTGCTGTTGAAACCCACTTTTTGTTTGAAAGGTTTACATCCAGTTAACTTGTCATTGATATCCCTGGAGCTTCTGAATGCTGTCAGAAAAACAGGAAGGTTTTAGGAATGAAATAGTGACAATGAAAGAAAAATAAGATTTAAACACCGTGAATTATGCTTTGTTCAAATTTAAACACCACAAGAATCTCTATCTAATGTTCAGGAAAGCAAATGAATTCTCAGGTCAGTGCTGATGGCAGGTAGTCGGGAATTCACGTGTATTTTTATGTTACTCAATATAATGATTTATTTTGTCGTAAAACAGACTCAGATGTGTTTGGAGGCAGTATATGAAAAAATGAAATATAAAATAGTGCATTAAAACAGGAGGCTTACAAGCATCACATCATAGAAGTTCAAAGGTAATAATGCCAGATGAACTCTACTGACTTCTTTGTGTCCAGATACGATCTCCAAAAAGAAAGAAAAAAGCACAACCATTCCTTTCTCTTGTACTAAAATGTATGATGAACGTACCTTGTACAATCTGAAATGTTAACTTAATAGAGCTTCTACTGTAATATCGTCCTCTCACCCCACAAGCTCTGAGAATGTAATTTGTAAAATAGTTCTTAAATGGCACTCAATCCTAGCTCCACAAGGGTTATTAGTGTATATTACATATATACATAAAAAGAAAGTTCAAACTCAAGAGCCAAAAAAAAAGGGGGGGGGAGGGTGGGGGGTGGAAGGGAGTGGCAGTTTTATACATGCAAAAAATTTTAATCCAACCTTTAATTGCCAGTCTAATCTGAGCCTCCATGGAGGACAATGTGGTTTTACATCAAATTTCTGGTGAGTAAGTCGATCTCTAAAACTGAAAAACCCCTGCCAATCTAAATTTTTTTTCAAAATTCAGACTGAATTTGGAATGACTTCCTTTTTCCATTCTGGAAGCAGGATTAGATTCACAAAACTAGGAGTGAGGAGACAACAACTGTTTCTCTCCTTCATCTTCCCCTCTCCACCTACTCATCTCCACCCCCATAAAGTTGAAGAACTCGCCATATGGCTTTATAGCGCAGTAACCTTATATATAGGAAACTAGGTATCAACTCCTTCCCCCTGGTAGAGATTTAAACCCTAATTTTGTACCTTCCAGTGGAATCCAGACCTAGTCACTGGATATATTCTCACCTGAGCTACTCCAGCTGCTACTCTGACCCAGCCGTGTGCCTCCCAACTGAACGCTTTACCCACCAAAGTGTCGTTCTCTCTCTTTGACCTCAGTATTTAAATAATCCATGCAGAACAGCTTTTTCCGTGGGGATTGAGAGAGGCCAATTATAGATTTCTCACTGGTTTAAGAACTCTTCTGGGAAAGGGAAAATGTGGGTTCAGGAACGTGCAGACAAAGAGGGTCTTGAACCTGATTGTCCCACGTTGTATATCAGATGAGGCTCTAACCGCGGAGCTATTGAATAAATGAAGAGAGGGGGGGATTCTCTTTACTTCCATGAATGATTTACAAAGAGTGTGTAAACCTAATCTTTCATTTCCAGTTCCTTGGGTTTGTGTTTAAATAGCTTCTGCAGAGTTGCCTGTGTCTCTGGCAAGCGTACAGACTGATGATTGGACAAAAATACTGATTTTAGGAATGGTGAAAGATAAATCTCCACACTTTTTTCCCTAAATATTTCCTAAACAATTCTGTTAGTCTCAAATGAATCAAAGTAGGGTTTTATTTGCTAGTAAATGCAAAACTTTAATTAAAGTTGAGGGGGAGATGAGTGTGGAGGAGAGGGAAGACAACTGATTTTTTCAATGCAGCTTTTGTTAAATCAAACTGAAAAACTATTAATACGCAAAGCCCTGCTGCAAATTTCCAAAATGCTTCGTATTTCCTAACACTTCATTCAAGAACCTGTACCGAACTAGCCTGCTTTCATTAAGAAGGTCTAGAAGAATTTGCTAGCCACAAGAATGCTGATTCCAATTCAGACATAAAGATCAATACAAAAGCAACACTGCCTGTTTATGAATTCTGAGTCCTCTTTCTGTACAGCTTATATTGCTAAAGAATGGGAGGAAAAAACCAAGTAAAGAGATTTTTTTTTCCATGGGAAAAAAAGCAGCCAGCAAAATCTTTCAGACAAAGGTCAGCTATTGACCAGTTACAGGCAAATATCTCAGTAGTAGTCTGCTGACACAGAACAAGTTGTTAATTATTGCAAATCTGTCTAAAACCCAGCAGGTTTGCTGATACCAGTGGTGAAACCTAGAGTTCCTGAGTTTTAATTCAGGGAATGCTGAACCCTTCCCTTAGAGGTGTAGTAAAGGAATGAGAAAGGCAGTGTACCATCCTCAAACAGGAAAAAAAGCTTGGTTTTAATCTTGATTTCCCAATCTATCTATTTCTATATATCAGTGAATGAATGGTCAAGAACATAAAGCGCTTTCTTTCTCCGAGAGATAAACAAGAGGAAAGGTCAAGGTGTAATGCATAGAACAAAGTTTTACATGGAGAAGATTGTCAAACATTGGAAGAGGCTTCCCAGGGAAGTGGTGGAGTCACCATCCCTGGTGCTCGGGGATATGGTTTAGTGGTGGCTTTTGTCAGTCTTAGGTTGATGGTTGGACTCAATCATCTGAAAGGTCCCTTCCAACCCAGCCAATTCTGATTCTAAGCCTGCTAAACCTTCATGACTGGGTTTCTTCAGCTCTCCCTTTTAGAAGTTTACCTGGGAAAATGAAGATTATGCATATTCACAGAGATCCACTGTGCATTCCATGGGAGAAGGGAATAGTCTTTTAATTATTACCCTAGATATTCAGATCTACTGTGGAAGGTATTTAGGCAGCTCTGATGCCCTCACTTTAAACCAAAAAATTTTTATGAAAAATCTAACAGAACTGTTGTGTTGTTGGTGCTTTTTTATTAAATGCTAATAGGAAACGTACTTGAACTCTCCGTTGTTCTCATGTGTCAGTTCTCCCAAAAGAATGTATTTTTCTGAAAGGCCTTCTAATCAGATTCTAATCAGAATCTCCAAAGAAATCAACATTCGTGCTGGAAGAGTCAGTTGTATTTGCTAACTGATAATACGGTGTTTGTTGACTTTTTTGCAAAAGGATATAGTATGTTAGGTTCTTATAGTTCACTGTTCAAGCAAAAAATGTTGCTTGTAAAGCATCCCGAATTCTACTTTTAACTTGGCATCTGTCATTCTTGATAGTGCTGGACTTCTTAGTCCATAAAACTAGAACCAGTTTCTGTTCTGGTGCGATAAGGATATTTCAGCCAATGTTTTATTTTCAAAAATGAGTTTGTTTTCTGGACTAGAGGCATCAAAACAATTATAAAATGAAATATTCGATATTTAGTTATTTTCTCCCCCTCCTGCCCCCTTAGATTCAAACAGCATGTAAGAAAAACAGTAATACAGCTGTTAAGAGTGATTCTTACATACTTTCTGTATGTTGTTTCTTACCTAAGAATCTCCTCTTTATGGATTCCACAATATAAGAAAAGAGCATATTTAGCAACACACAACATAAGCATCCAAGATATAAATCTTTAAAGTGATTATGCATTCTTATAAAGCACATACAAACATGAAGCACTGGTACACAGACTACTTCTGCACCAGGGTTTGAAGAAACCTGTGACCTGTCTGTGAAATCAGCAGGGGGTGCAAACAGGGCTGTCTTTTTCTGTAGTGCCCACTCAGCACAGAAGGGGCTGCAGCACCCAGATGCAAAGTGAAGAGAAACAGAGCAGGAGAAGGTGCTGGAGAGATCATAAAGTGAATTTTTACAGTGTTTTGTTTTTTTTTTTTTTTCTTTTTAAAAAATGTCTTTCAGGACATCCCCCAGTTATCTCAGCATGTCTTTTTCAGGGTTTCCCACGGTTAACTCCCTCCTGGCATACAGTTTGTATTCTGTATCAAATCTGTGTCCAACTTAATGCCTGTGCTGTCATTATTCAGGTAAAATGTTCTTCAACCACATTTGCCATGTGAAGTAATCTTCTTACTTCACGTGGTATCAGAACAGTAAAGCTGATTTACAGGAATTTAAAAAAAAAAACCCATACCAAACCAACCAAACCCAAAACTGAAACTTTTGCAAACATGGGAACCTTTCCTGGTTTCTTTTTCTCAAAATCAAGCAAAGTTCAAAACTATGATATATTAAAAAAAAAAAAAAAGCCTGCTTTTTTTTTTCCCAATAAATTTATGTTTAGCACATATGAAATTGCAATTCCCTGTGTTCTTCATTACTGAGAAAGTTTGTTCTAAATGTATTGTTTTGCTTGGCTTTAGTTGATTAGATGCATCTGGCTTTCTGCTTCAGGACCTCCCTGTCTTGTTGAGTCACGCCTGTGCTGGTGCCTTATGTATTACTTTGCCTTTCTTTATATTATTTAGTAGATACAGTTAATCTGCAAATAAATGACTGATGCTTTGCAAAATGCTTTCCCAATCCCATGAATATTTACCAATTGGAATAATAATTCTCAATGCTGGAGTTAGGACAAAATTTTCCAATACAGATTACTGAAATAAGTAGATATATATTTGGTGTGAAATTATGCTTAGATTCTACAGGATGTCCTTCATTCACAAAAAAATAATTTGAAAGTCTGTTTTCATGCTCTTGCTCAAGCAGTAAATTATTTAGGTCTCAAATGAGGAACTGGAAATGTACAAGTGCCACTTTCAAGAAAGTATTTCTAACTAGGCTTTTAAATTTGGTTTATATGAAGCAGACAAATGTTCATTCTCTGTAGAACTGATATACTGCAGTATAATTATGGAGGCTTCTTTTGTACTTACATTTTATTTTTACTTTCATGTAAAAATGGGGCAAAATCCACATTTACCTGAAGCATAGCTATGTATGGTAGGATCAAGTCTTTCTATTAAATATTCTCTGCCTGGATGTCACACCAAGGCCACTTAAATCACTTCAGCACCAGTCAGAGATGTTTAGAAACGCTTCTTCTGAGTACTTTTAATTGTTCATCAAGACCTAACCCTTTGAACGTTGCTTTAAGGCATTTTGGCTCTGCTCTGAGTCACTGAAGCAAAACTGGAGCATCTGGATGCAGTGTCAAAATAACCCAGGCAGCTTCAGCGCAGCACCCAAGTGGATAATCTCAACATGGAATACAAACACTGCATTAGCGATCGCCAGAAGGCTACAGTTCATCTTCCTCTGAAATACAATACAAGAAACTACAAGAAAAGTTAAAGGATGACACTTTTTTTTTAAAATTTCCTTGGTATCTTCTCCTGTGTGAACAAAGAATCAAGCTGTGTTTTGATGGTTTGTTGTGTTTGGCAGCATTTTCAATCCCTTTCTGCCCTACTAATCCACTGATTCTCTCTTCTTTCGACAAAGCAACACATGATTTTTAAACTTTACACTGGTTTAGATACATGAATGCAAAAGAAGGGCTCTAGTTGATGGTGTTACCTCTGATTCAAAGCAGTGGAAGAAAAGTTATGATATTTCAGTTCCTATTAGTAACATCCTACTATTACATCTAATTATACTGTTAAATTTATATAAAATTCT
>BJBW01014242.1:0-27044 GCA_004320125.1 Scolopax mira | reverse complement strand
GTGGCAGAGCCCTGGCAGAGGCTGCCCAGGGAGGTCATGGAGTCCCCTTCTCTGGAGATCTTCAAGCCCCACCTGGATGCTCCTGAGTGATGTGCTCTGGGCAGCCCTGCTTTGGCAGGGGAGTTGGACTGGGTGGTCTCTAGAGGTCCCTTCCAACTCTGACAATTCCATGATTCTGTGAAATGTGCCTGACAATTTGGAAATAGTGAGAGATCCTCCTCCCCCTGGGCTTCTTCATGTCCATACACAGGGGCTGAGCAGTTTGAATCAGCATTTTCCCTGTTATCACTCGTATTACAGAGCTACTAGTGCCACACGAACCCATAGGTCATCAGAAGCTCAAAGGGATCAATCTTTTTGAGACGAGGATTCAGGGCTGTGTTTCTGCTCTCAGCAGGGATAAAAGGAGCCTGGGTGATTCGTCCACTGCTGCTCAGAGAATACTTGTGATGCACCAGGATTTTGTATCCAGGTCTCCTAAAGTGAATAGTCAGTCATCCAGGAGCTTCATATAGAAAAGTGGTATAACAAAAAGTCCTGCAGACTTTAATGCAGTAGTTACTGCATATTTCTGAGAGTCAAACACACCCCTGAATTGCTGTAAAGGTCCAGTTTTTCTGTGAAACAGTGATTTGGTTCAAATCCAGTTTTGACTTTGAGAGAGCCGTGAGGGGATGTTCATTTAAAACTTAGCCGTGTGTATCTCTTTTTTTTTTTTTTTTGGTATTTTTCACATGCTTTGTAAGGACTAAACCCAAACAAGGAATAGTTAAAATTGCACTGAATCTTCAAAATTTGTATTTAAAACAGTCCCATATCTTATTTGTAACTTTAAGAAATTTCTGCCTTTTTTAAGTGAGATATTTGTAACAATGTCTATGGACTGTAATTGATTTTTGTTTCTTAGGGAACACTCTAGAGGTTCATCATGGGAGCTGTCGTAGCTGACGACGGTCCATCTGGTGTCAAAGCCCCTGATGGAGGCTGGGGCTGGGCTGTCCTTTTTGGCTGTTTCATCATCACAGGATTCTCCTATGCCTTTCCTAAGGCAGTTAGTGTCTTCTTTAAAGAACTGATCCGGGAATTTGGCATTGGATATAGTGACACTGCATGGATTTCCTCCATTCTGTTGGCCATGCTTTATGGAACAGGTAGGTGGTTCTTCGGTTGTGAAACCAAAGTGTTGCATCATACAGTTATGTTTGTAAATCACACCACCATTTCCAGTGTGAATCATGACTGTGTATCAGTACTTGGGTGCAAGTAAAGCATTCCAAAGAATTACAATTAATCACATAAATCCAAAGGTTATTTAAGCACATCCAGCTTGCATATAAAATTGTTTGTAACTCAGTAGCTATTCAAGACAATGAAAAAGAAAAATTGCAGGACACTCTGAAAATGAAAAAAACCAAATATTTGGCTGTAGAGGCAAGAACCCTCTTTCAGATTGGCCTGACAGTATGGAAAAAGAACAGATAGAATCATAGACTCATTTGGGTTGGAAAAGACCTTTAAAATCATCAAGTCCAACCATAAACCTAACGCAGCCAAATCCACTGAAGAAATGCAAACTGACATAAATTGGTTTATTTTAGCAACTGTGACCTGTTCTTCTTGCCTAGGTCCACTCTGTAGCGTGTGTGTCAATCGCTTCGGCTGTCGCCCCGTCATGCTGGTGGGTGGCCTTTTTGCCTCCATGGGGATGGTGATCGCCTCCTTCTGCACAAGTATCGTTCAGATCTACCTAACTGCGGGGGTGATCACTGGTGAGTAGCGTGCGTGGCTGAAGATGAGTTAGCCAATGTCTTAGCTTTAGGTTGAAGCTTGGTACAAGCAACAAATATCTAAATTATCAAGACCATCTAAATGGGCTTTCATAAAGATGACGGGTAAATGGGGAATAAACTTGTTTTTTCATGAATTTTTCTAGTATGTTTAATAGCTGCTGCTGTAATCAGTGAAGAGTAACCCTAGACTACAAGAGTATTATGGAGGTGCAACACTTGTACAAAGAGTTATCTTAGAATTGTTTTATCCACTTGAAATAGAACTCTTGTAAGTCACGACTCAAAAAAACTGTAATTAGAACTTTTTAAATAGTGATATTGGAGGTAAGTATTAATTTTTCTGGCCCCTCTGTTACAGGTTTGGGTCTGGCACTAAACTTCCAGCCTTCCCTGATCATGTTAAACCGTTACTTTGACAAACGCCGTCCGTTAGCCAACGGGCTATCGGCCGCGGGGAGTCCCGTCTTTCTTTGCGCTCTCTCACCGCTGGGGCAGATCCTACAACACGAGTACGGCTGGAGAGGAGGATTCCTTATCCTGGGTGGGATGCTGCTCAACTGCTGTGTATGTGGAGCTTTAATGAGACCTTTGGAACCACCCAAAACAGCTGAAGCTACCAAAGAATCATCTGAGAAGAAAGCAAAGAAAAAACTGCTGGATTTCAGCGTGTTCAAAGACGGTGGTTTTGTAATCTACACGCTAGCAGCATCTATCATGGTGCTCGGCCTCTTTGTTCCCCCAGTTTTTGTTGTGAGTTATGCCAAGGATTTAGGGTATCAAGACACCAAAGCAGCTTTTCTTTTGACTATTCTGGGATTCATTGATATCTTTGCTCGGCCTATTTGTGGAATGGTAGCTGGGCTTAAATGGGTTAGACCGCGCTGTGTCTACCTCTTCAGTTTCGCTATGATTTTCAACGGCTTTACAGATCTCATGGGTTCTATGTCTGTTGATTATGCTGGCCTGGTGGTCTTTTGCATTTTTTTTGGCATTTCTTACGGAATGGTAGGTGCTCTTCAGTTTGAAGTTCTCATGGCTATTGTTGGGACTCAGAAGTTTTCCAGTGCTATCGGTTTAGTGCTCCTGGCAGAAGCTATGGCTGTTCTTATTGGTCCACCATCAGCGGGTAAGTATTCCCTTTAGTTCAGAATTCAAAACCATTTGCATGGCATCTGTGTACACAAATTGTATAAGGGAGCAGAGGAAAAAGCCAACACGAGTCACTCAAGAAGTGCACACATTGCTAGTGTAGCACAGGCTTCAGTGACTTTTGGCAGTTACAATCTGAAACGGTTCAAGACAGGGTGGAATGAATCTGTTCCTTCTTGGATCTCTTTTAGGATTGGTTGAATTGCCACCTGGAGATGATGCTCTTCCTCCATTGAAAGCCTGCACTGGGCTTTTTATTAGTAGATGGCTAATATCTTATGAGATGAGTTTTACACACACTGTGAAGTTCAGACCTCTTTGGAGTTGGAATTGAGAATATGAAACCTGTCAATTTTCTTGGGGAAGTACTAGGACAGACTCTATAGTACTATGGAAGGACTAGGATAGATTCTTTATACCCACGGCAGATTTGGAGGAGGAAAGAAAACATCAGAAGGAGGAGGAAAAAAAAATAATCTTACAAGGAGGACTAAAACTGGCCTGTTTTAAGGAAGTTAGACTGCTCAAATTGCATGTCTCACAACCCAAGAATAAGTGGACATTACAAAATATTCAAATTAATGAATTAAAAATTGCAGATTAATTACTAATCAAAGAACATAAATTTTACAGACCCTGAATTGAAAGAAAACATAACCCACCCCAAACCCACCAGTTCACTGCCATCAAATGTTTACTGTTTATACCAGACACGCATCAAGTATCTTTATTGTGACAGAAGCCCCTCATGGAAAAAGCAGTCCCGTGCCCAACTCCCTTCCATCTCCATTTTGGAGAGGTGTCTTTCACCTCCCCCTCACCACCGAAACATCAGAATCAGACTCCAGACTTCCCATGAAATAAGATTTGCAGGTTAAGCAGACAGGGCACTGCCTGCACAAGGAGATATATTTAAGAGGGAAATGAGATAATGCGCGAGGACGCGGGTGATAGAGATCCCTGCACACATCTCCATCCGAAACACATGGCATTTGTCTCAGCTCTTGCATGTGAAGGGCTGGTTTGATTCCAGTTGAATCACATGACTCTGTGTGTGCAGGGAAGTGTGTGGTTTGGGATGTGAATGCTAAACTGAACTGAAATAATTGAGAAATATATCATTATAAACTTGCTAAAATACTATTCGTACTACTATGTCTACTAAAAACCTTGCTTAGATCATTGTGGTACTTCTAGACAGTCATTTAAATGTTGTAAAAAAGCAGGAAAAAATCCATTGCAAGACAATAACTTTTGTTAATTATGTTTGTCTTTTTCAGGAAAACTCTTGGATGCAACAGGAAGGTACATGTTTGTTTTTATTATTGCTGGAATTGAAGTTACCACCTCAGCACTCGTATTGGCCTTGGGAAATTTCTTCTGCATTAAGAAAAAAACAGAAGAACCACATACAAAAGATGAAGCAGCAGAAAGAGAAGAATTAAACAAATCTGAAGACAAAACTCCCGAAGATGCCAAGGTGGACTCTATCGAAGTGGAGCAGTTTCTGAAAGATGAGCCTGAAAAAAATGGTGAAGTTGTAACTAACCCAGAAACGTGTGTGTGAGCCTGAGAGGACACCGACAAGAGTGTTTAGAAAAGAGTTTTTCAACACTATTTATTTTAGAAATAGAACTAGTTTAGGGCTGGGCCATCTGCTTTATTAACTGGAGGCTGTTTAGCTCATCGGGCATCTCTGGAAGCCAACGATGGCTACCTTTTACCGGAAAAAATTAGCTTTAACAGTAAAGGGTGGAGTATCGTGGTTATACTTTTTATGTAAATTTAAAAAGCTTTTATAAACACAAGTAGAGTCTTGCTATGCATCACCAGAAACTGCTCACTTGGAAGAGATATAGGAAGAAATATTTTTTAAGAAAAGTGGAATCATGTGTGTGTTTTCAGACAATAGTGGTGAAATCGCTGTGCTTGCTGTGTGGCTAAATCTAATTTCCCTTTCTGTGTTCTTTGTGAAGGGGAAAGAGTTTGAGATGGAGAAAAATCTCAGGAACTTAAAGGTCTCCATTAGGTTTTTGAATTTCTTACTTTTTTAGATTTTTAGATTAATTGGCTCAGCCCTAATTTAATTTTGATATCTGTTACTTTGATTTATGTAAATGTATTTCTGAGTTTTGTCAAAAACTGTAATCTTTGTAATTATTATCCAGAAATACTGTATGTGGGAAGGCACAGAAACTGTCTTCAGCAGATCACGCAAGTGATATTCCCAGGTACTACTAAAAAAAAAAATTAAAAAATAAAAAGAGCAGAATGGATCCTGACAGACCAGAAGCAAACCAAGTCAGCCTACTCTTACAGCCCCAGTTTTCAGCTCAGTTTTCCTGCAGCACTGAAAAATAGTACAAAATGCTGTAAGTAACATGGAGAAGACAGGTAACAGGTTTAGTAGAATTTTCTGAAAGACTGTCCATTTTGTATATAAAAGAAATAGTGTAAGTTTCCAGATGACCTATAAAATTGAGTGGGTGGACTTAGGGAAAGGACTGGATTATTTTGAAACCTTAACCATCTTTAAAATGCAACATTGGAAGGTCTTTAATTTTTTTTTATTTTTTTTTTTTTTCCCCCCTCTCCATTTACCCCACTTCCCTGTCTTTGTGCTCAATCCATGGATGTTCAAGGTGCCATTCTTGCTACTTTAGGAAACATGGTAGAGCTGTGATGGTGTTTCTGACAGCAACGCCTCAGGACCAGTTGAGAATGGGGTCAGCTCTGCCTCTCTTTGCACAGACAGAACAGGGGGCTCTGGTCAGTCTCTGCCATTGGTGTGGGGATCAGATTAGACAAGGCAGCGATGACACACTTGAAGAAATGGAGGAAGGGAAAAGATTCATTGTGAGGCCACTGAATACAAAAGGAAGCAAGGTATTCTAGATTATATTTTTTTTCCCCCAAACACATTCAAGAAATGCAATCTTTTCTACAAAATTGTACTACCTACCTTTCCGAGACGTGTCTAAAAAGCTCTGTACAGACTTTGTGACTGCAGCACAATCCTCAAAACAGACTAAGTGTAACTGATTTCTTGTTGGTAGCAAAGGAATATTGGCTTTCAGGTGCTAAAATTGTTCCATTTAATAACTGAAAACCTAAAAAAAAAAAAACCAAACCCAAACTGAGAGACTCTAATCCCTTAAAACCCTGTATCCCTTTTAGAAATAACACCATTAGTTATTTCACACTCGACCATTTTAACAGAAATATACAGTGAATCCAACAAAGTGCCAAAACCACGACCCATTCCCTAACGGAACGATCTTAGATACCAGCTTCCATTCTGGGGGTTTCTTCAAAATGGTTTTGCATTCTTAGGACAACCTTGCACAGAAATTGAAAAGTTAGGATCATGACTGTTTGGGTTTTTTTGTTTGGTTGTTTTTTTTTTGTTTTTTTTTTTTTTTTTAAAAAAAAGAAATGGATGCTGCTCTGAATAAACGGTTTTATTTTTCTATCGCATATAGCACATTACTTTCAAACCTTTTATTAATGTAGTGGCAGGAATTGTGCTGGCACGTCCTGGTTATAAGAACTTAAGCCACCGAGTTCAGCTCTGGTTTGTGAAGGACTCGGTCGGTACCTGGAACACGAGACTCTGGCTCCAGAAGGCCACCATGTGAGAGGGCAAGAGGAAAATGGAATCTACAGGTCAGTTTATGGTATCTCTGGAGGCTGCTTCAGGTGACCCATGGAAACCTGAGCTTTCAGGTTGGAGTTCCCTGTTCTGTTTCAAAAAACAAAAACTAGAAACCTTCCTAAAGTTGAACTCAGGTTCTCAAACAGCCATTTTTGTCTTACTGTGGGTTTTGGTCACCGGATTTCTTTGCTAAATAATGCTCTCCTGTTATCCCAGAACTACATGGTTATTCCTTTGACCTCAGGTTTTGGCACAATTTTAAGTTTTTGAACATTCTGCAAATTGCCTAGGCTGTGACATCTCGAAAATTTGGGCTTATCATCCTGACTTTCCAGCACCGTTTCATTTTCCATACATAACACCCCTATGGTTAAGCTGGAAACAAGAAGTGTTCTTACAATTCTATGTGGTTGGGGCAGAAGAGGAAGTTAGTGAGACAAGGGAAACACATTTTAACAAGACATCATAAATAATATCTAAAATAAATCTATTGTTCACAGGAAGTGCCTTGTTGGCCCAGACAAGTTCTTTTCCTTGACCCTAAGATGAACCACTCTGAGCGGGACCTGCCAGTCCTCTGCTATTTCCAGCACAGACCTACCACTGGACTGGAATACTGGTGAGAGCAGGAGGTGCTTCCTGCATGAGAAAGGTCAAACCACAGGACTCTTAACAACTGTGAGAAATAAGGGCTAGAATTTAATTTGCTAAGGAGTTTCACCCAGGCTGTAAAATCTTTTACCATTTTCATGATTTACAAGAAGCATCAACACAGAGATGAGCAACGTCAAAACTGGGAGGCCTTGGGGGTTCTACTGAGCTCTGGAGCCAGTTGAGCTCCCTGCTGCCCCTCTGCCCTGTTCAGGTGTGTGCTGACCCTCCACTCCTCCCTGCCTTCAGCTGCCTTTATTTCCTCAGGAAGAGACTGGCTCTGTCCCTGTGCCTGGCAGAGCCCGGGTGGCTGCAGGACATTCTGCTGGGCTGTGCTGAGCCAACCCCAACTGCTCCCACCGACATGGTCACAAAGGCTTTAACAGCGAGATCCTCTTTTATAGACCTCCTTCCTACCCCAATGTGTTCAAAAATAATAAAAAAAGAAAAGGCAAGCAGTGAGTCCTTGGGTTCTCAGCACTGCCTTAGAACACCAGCCAAGAGGCGGCGCGTGTAGGAGGAGAGGATTGTATTGGAACACTCTCTCAGCAAAACTAGCCTGGCTCCTTATTAATTTAACTCTGCTTACTGTAAATTCACACAGAATTGCTTTTAAACTCCTCCAGGTATTTTTGGTGTGGTATTTCTTTAATCTCAACACCACTGAGATCCCCTAAAGAGCAGTTTGTGAGATGTGCTCTTTCATACTGAGGATGCACAAAGCACCACGAAGCTGCTCGGGGCCACGAGCAGAACAGTTCCACGCCCCATCTACCTCCATGAACCTTTGTTCATCCTGCATCTGGTTAAAATTTTGTGATTTGAAAAAAGAAAAGGGATGAGAAGGGGAAAGGGAAGGCAGGAAATTATACAACTAAATTACCAAGCATCTCGAAGACAGCATTACAATTAGCTCTTGCATCATACACAACTGGAACAAATGTAATTTCTTTAGACACAAAGTTCATTGATCTATTTAACAAGTTTGCAAGGGAAACAATCTAACAACACAAGTGCAGCAAATCCAAATATAATACTAGAAACCAGTTGAAAAACAGCTTTCTTAGATTATTTCTCTGAAACTAATGAATAGTCTTAGTGTACAGCCTGGCATAATTGTTAAAGCTTTTTAGATCTTTGTAAATTCTTTAAATTCTGTACTTTAGGATTTATGGTTGAAATATTGTATGTTGATCAGGTAATGGATCTTTGGCAGTTAATTTCCTAATGCAAGGAGAGAGTGTGTGTATAAATGCCTGTAACACACAGAGACTCTATAAAGGTGTATATGTGTGTGCATATATATATATATTTATATATGTATGTATTGATCTCTATATATCAAACATGCAATATATGCAGTAGAGTAGAACAGAGACAGTCTGGCTGTTTACTAGACAATGAGCAATTGTCTAGTAAAACTATTTTCTTCTTCCTATACAAAGTTAAAACTATTTCCTTCTTCCTATACAAAGATAAATTGGCTTTTTTAAAATTTCTAAATAAAACATCTTGTAGCTGTTTGGAGCCTAGAAGATCTCAGTGGAACTAAAAACTTAAAGTGATGCAGCTATCTGCTTAAAATTACAATCTCTAGATTTTATTTTTCTCCAGTCTTTAAATACACCCCAACAAATCTTTCCCAGTACCTGGGAAACCTTTCCCAGTACCTGGGAGTCTCCAGCTGAGACTCAAGATGGAGTGAAAGTTTGATGTGAGGGACTGGATGGATCTTGTGCTTGTTAATATTAAATTCCATCCAAACAAATGCATTAGACAATTTAAAATCGTTCTCTGAGAAGAAATTAAAACATTTCCCTAACCAAGCGATCAAACTTCAGTATGAAAATCCAAAATGGATGCACCTTTTACATCCCAAAGAGAAGCTCGTTTGAGGTTGGCAATCCTAAAGGGAGGGCTTTCTGGAGAATGCAAACACTTCCACGTCCCAGCGGTAAGTTCTGACCCGGGTACGTGTGTCTGTCTCTGCCACACTTGGCTTTAGGGTCACGGAGATACTCCTCTGCTCTGTGCAAGTGAGATCACTTTTTGTTTCTTGTTAATGCACTTTAATGTAATGTGTACATTTATAGGTAGATTTTTTTTTTTAATGCTTTTCTAGTAAACTGTTGCAAATGTAGCGAATAAATATTTATTTGGTTGTCAAAAACGGTGGGAGTGAGAAAATAAGCTTAGAAAAAAAATAACTTTTAACACCCAGATTTGGAAATTGGGCTTCGTTTGCACACGCTCAAATGGCTACAGAGAAGCAGAGTGTTCTGCTTATGGAGAAGAAAATGAGAGGTGACACCGAGCTGACAGGCAGCCAGAAGGGAATATGGGAAAGGGGACTGGTTTTGCTGTGACTCACAGTTTGGCCAATTCCAACCCAGAAATGGGCTCCTGCTGTAAATGACCCTGAAGATTATTTTAAAGCAGTAACTAAAGTAATAGCTATTAATTTTATGGTGGCCCATATGGAAATTACTGTTCTTGTCCTCTAAAGAGTACTCCAGGTTCTGAGTGCAGGTAAAGTTTTATGAACTGCTATGACTTATAAAGCCCCAAATATTTTGAGTACTGACCTGCCAGCAACCTGTCCTTATCGTCAAGTGATGCTCTTTACACCTTGAAAGCTCCTAAGAAAACATAGTTTAAGAATATATTGACAGGGGTATTTGGATGCTATGGTACTCCAGTCAAGACTGGCTCCTCAAAGTATAATCTCAAGGATACACCCAAGTGAACACAAATTCCAGCTTCTTCAATATAACAAGAGCTACGTTTTGCTATTTGTGCCGAATTCCAATTATCTCTGCTGAGAAATTCTGGCGAGATCTCTCTAAGCTCAGCTTCCAAAGTTGCTCTGTGTATTTACACCGAAAACATTGGGGGTCTAGTTTACATAAACCCCCATGTTTGAATAAACACGATTGCCTTTTTAATGCCAGTTTAAACTGGTAAGACTTAATGGTGTAATCAAATGCTTTGCTGTCCCACTGGCCAGACCAAGCCACGTGCTGCTGCAGGAATGAATGTCCCCGGGTGAAGTGACAGAATTTATTAGGGTGCAGCCAGCACCCTAATACCAGGTGTTTACCTTTGCTTTTGTTACTCTTTAAATCTGAAAGAAAAGGGTCGGGCCACTCACTGGGGAGGCAAAGGAGCCGGAGCCAAGTGGCACAGCTGTGGTTCCCAGCTGCTGGACCTCTTGAAGGAAGGGGGCCCACCAGTATCTGAAGAGCAAACAACTTTGACAAGAGCACGGGCTCTGCATATGAGAAGCAACAGCTTTGGAATATATTATTTTAGCAGCTTCTGGATCTCAATTTTGTGCCAGCACGAAAAAGACGCATTTACTGCAAAAATCAGGGCTCTTAAAAGTATCTTGTGAGTGACAGAGTCTGGGAGGTCAGCAGCCCCGCATTTGTCTGAGAAAGTATGGAAAGGTAGAGGCACAGAGAGTAAAAAGCTACTTACCTGTAGTTATTTGCTGGTTGTTCCTGGGCTGATGTCAATCCCCTTCATCATCTCTGCGACGTTCCAGCTGGCAACTTTCCAACTTTCCTCGCTATCTTCAGACGAGCGCTTCGGAGCGGTAAGAAACCAGGATTGCTCTTGCTCTTCTGACTCTTCCTCTACTGCTGTTTCAGCAGCGTAAAGCCTTTCACTGGAAAACTCTGAATCCAACGAAGAAGCGTATCTAGATTTTAGTATTTAGAATTCTTAAACAGCAAAAGACTTCTCAGTCTTGCTGAAAAATGCAGCTCAAGATCCAGTGGTTGACAGTGTCAGACAAACTTGAAATACAGTTTCTTAGTAGTGAGACCAAAGAAACATTTGCTGTTTGGGGTCTTTTAAGAAAAAAAAAAATCTGCACATGACCTCAAAATACTGTGATTTGCTGGTTTATCCTTTCCTTAGGGGTTACGGGAAATACCAGAAGCTGCGTTGCCTCTGGGCCTGAAGGGCCCACAGCTCCCAACCAAGCTGAGGACTGTAATTAAACTGAATGTTTCGTCTGGTTCTGAGATCACACCAGACATTTTCTTCTTAGTGCATAATGAACCAAAGCAATTCCTGGTTTGTTCCACATCCTGCCCCACCTCAAGACACGGGATTGCTCACAGCAAAGACAGAGCAGACTAGGCCTTAATTACACAATTTCACTTTTTTCCACATTCCTATTTGTCCGGTGTGCTTACATTTCTCAGACCTACAGCTTACCTATGCCTTTTGAGTCCATATTTTCCCCAAAATGAGAATAACAAAGAAGACTATCTTGAAAAAAAGGTTACTTTTTTGGTAGACTATATTTTTGTGGATCATGTATTAACGGCTCTCATCTAACCTTCTGTTGTCCCTCTGCCTGCAGCACACAATGGTTTTGTCAAAAGAACCAAAGCGTATTATCTTAATAAGATTAAGCAGGAAAAAAACCCACCAACGGCTGAGAAAAAGTCATGAAGTGTTAACTCCTGTGCAAATATTTGCTGATAAAGTTAGTAGGATTTTGTTGTGAACCAGATTCTTACTGAAGATCAGGCCTCTAAGCACCAACTACAGAACGATGCAAATAGTCCAGATGGTTCAAGTTCATACACTGGTTTCAACCCAGACAGAGACATGGAAATGCCAGGAATTGTCACCGGAATGAAGCAGAGGGAAGTGTATTGGATTCTTTAAGAGCAAACCCTTTCATCCAGTGAATTACAGGAGCGACTTCACTGTAGGATTAAATTCATGGTGGATTACGCTTCCTCACAACTGGATTAAATCTAGATTTCTGAGCAGATGGCTCAGTACTAAAGAAAAATCAACATCAGTATTTTATACACACTAAGTGCTGCTTTTGTAAAACAAAAAGTTGAGGAACAAAACAAATAACTTTTTATTTCATTATTTTACAAAGAGAAAATAAATATCCTTGAAATGAACATGTAGGCTCTGGCCAATGATCTACTTACAAGTCTGTAAACTCATTGTAAAGATTCTTTTTGGGAAATTCAGCGTCTGAAAGCGTGGCCTTTGACAGATTTTGTGGAGGAGCTGCCACTCAGAGGTCTGTAACGCGGGAAACAAAGACAACAAATAGTTGTGCTTATGTTTTTCCCCACTGGAGAATGAAGGACGAGATGCCTCCGAGTTCTACCCACCTTCCTCCAAGGAAGATTTTGAGTACTTTTATGAAGTTAACATGGAATATATGGACTCATTAAATGCTTTCACTTCACAGCTTTCTTACAGCACAGGACTTATTCTCAATTGCTTTCATGGTACTAATACCAGAAAGAATTCAGGGACTCTGTAACCATCAAGAGCACACATGGTATTTTTCCACTTAAAAGGACATAGCCTGTAATAAATAAAATCTGGGAGGATAAATTCAACATCTTTCCAACTTTTAAAGGCCTGCTAATCAGAAACACAGAGGCTTCTTGAAGGTGCAATTGCTCTCAGATTACGAAGAGAGATGTAATTTTGAGAATTACATCGCAAAAGCCAGGACTTTTATCGTCCAGGGCACTGTGGGTAGAGCTCAATATTTGTTTTGCTTTTATTCTCACTCCCAGAACTGAGCAAGTCCCAAAAGCAATTCTCTTCCCGTACTCCCTGTCAATACAACGCACTGCTTGGTAAGAGAAAGCATTTGTAAAAAAAGACTTCTGGAAAAGAAACAGTATCTAAACAAATCCATTTACCTTTAAAGAGACAAAAGACATGATTTCTGTGAGCAAAGCAATAAAAGCTTTCTCTTTCTTCCCATCTACCCTGACTGCTGCATCTGAGCACCACTACCAAAACCCTTCTGGGGAAGTTTAGTACCACGACAATGCATTCAAATGTTTGCAACTGGCATTACTCTTTGTGGGTACAGAAGCCCCTTAAAAAAATAATAATAATAAAAAAAGAAGTTATACCAAGTAAAGAGTAAGGATTCATTGTAAGTAAGTAAGTTACACCAAAGAAGAAGTTATTATGAATGTATTTACACAATTGTTAAAGTACACAAATACAGTGGTAGTACAAATGAAGTGCTCTGAGATACTGGTTTCCAATACACAGGTTTATATAGACAGTCTAACTATTTTCCGCGTGATGGAATTTAACTATTATGAAGGACAAAACTTGCCCACACGTGAGTACAATTCTAGAAGTCTGCAGTCAACTTTTAAGTAGAATACAGCAATCTAATGTTCCAGATACAGAGAGAATAAAGAGGCTGCCTTTGTAAGTCCCTCTAACAGTACATTATTAACCACAGATATTTACAAGGAAAGCACAGTGAGGTGTAAAACTGTTTAAATGGTAGTGCACATGCCTAAAATACTGAAGTTTATAGTAACTGAGGAAATAATTCTCTTATGCAAACTTATCCATGAATCAAACTCTTAAGCTTTTCAACTATACTCTCCCCAAACACAGGTGTCCCCGTCAGACCCAGAGTACATACAGGCAAGTCTCTAATGTCCTAAAAACATCCAAAGAAGAGTGACTAATACTTAAATACGTGGAGCTTTGAGAGGGGCAAAAAAAGAACTTGTAAACACCGAAACAATAAAAATTACTCTTCATAAATCCTTGAAGACCAATATGCCTTTAAAAAAATTTGTTTTCAAGCAGAGAAGAATTTCTCAAAATACCAAACTGCTCAAACAAAATCTCTGTATATGCTATCATTTCTAACATGGAATTTCCCATTGCTTCAGTCACATTAGTATAAACAGTACTTCTGATACTGTTCCAAGTATTGTGAGGACAGAATACTTACTTTTATTTTATGAGACCATTTACAGTAACAAACAATATGAAGAATCTCCCATATTCCATAACCACCAGGTGCTAACACCACCTGCGACACTTTTCTGGACAACCCAATCACGTTGAGTCATTCATTCCTAGCTGATGATTCTGGGCATACTCAGGTTGAATATAGTTAAGAATAAAATATGGTATGCACCCGAATTGTACTAATTCTCAGGATTTCACAGCAAGAATAGGTTGTTTTGTTTGTTCGTTTTCCTTAAAGAATTCTTTTTTTGAGTCTTGGCATGAAACAGAAGGCTTGAATCAATTTCTTTCTTTATTTTTAAACATGTAGATGCTGAATGAAACGTGCAAATTCACTGAATACTCAGTAGCAACGTGTATTTTCCACTTGCAATACCCTCCAATCTAACCAACCTCAGAGTTCGGGAAACAAAATTTTACTGATAAAAAGGATGTTTGAAACTCTCCATTTACCCAAACTAAGCAGAGAGATGGGACAAGCTTTCAATTCCAAATCCTTCAAATGCCAGAGTCTTTCACTTTGTCCTTCACTTTCTTTACAAAAGAAGAAATCCATTATCACCATCTCTATGATACTTGAGACTCTCCAGCAGGGTATTTAGTTTTCCTCTTTTACAAAAAAGAATGATGATTAAAAATTCCTTTGTGTTACACGGAAAGTTAAATGTTGAGTGTGAATGAAGACAGCAAACAGTAAAGTAAAATTCTAACAGTTTTTAAAATTTCATGAGAAAAACCGTCTCAGTCAGGATGGGATCATACAAATAAGTAAACAGTTTAAATAAAGTCAGATGGTTTTGATTCATTTACATGTTCCCTGCCAGACTAATTTTTTTAAACAAGAAATTTCAAGTCATTGTCTTTAGTTTAGGTTTCTTTATATTCTACATTTTTAAATCAGACAAAAGCAAGAGTTCTTTACAGAGAATTAAGCCAATAATTTTAGCAAAATGATACAAAAAACTTTCTTAAACCAAGTAAAAGATTTATAGTTACAGTAGAATAATAAAAAGGGGGTAAAGTCTGCCGCCTGTGGAGGAAAACGGAAATGGCCATCCGAGAACAGGCGGTCAACTCTGTAAACCATCTTTCTTTTCCAGCCCTGGTACCACAGGGTTCTCTTAAGGTCATTGGGTTTCTGGCAAAAGCATCCTGTAATGGCAGCTGCTGGAGTCTGTCCATGTTCCTCCAAGTACCTTTTAAGTCACATGGAGAACTCCAATTGTAATGTTTCCGCTCTAGTTCAAGGTATTTTTGCTAGTAAAGCCATTGGTAACATAGGAGATCAGCCATGCATTATCTGCTCTCCATGGCAACATCATTTTCATCGGTGCACAGCAGACTGGAGAACACTGGTAGTTACCCGAGCAGGAATCTACCAAAGCCAAAAAACAAGACAACATCAGCACATATCCTTCCAGCAAACAGACAAGTGGCTCTCAAAGTACTTTTACATAATTCGTTGCCAAAAGTTAAGTGTGTGAATTTTAAAGCCAATGAGCTATACAATGTTTCGCACCCACCTGTAGCTACACGAAGTTCCCTGTATTTTCCTTCTTTATTAGAAGTTAACATGGAAAATTCACCTTTCCAGCCAGAGGGGATGTTTTGAAGAAAAGTAAACACAGCATAAACATGCACAGAAGAAAGAACAAACCAGATGAAGACACTACCAATGCGTTATC
Organism: Scolopax mira; assembly: GCA_004320125.1. Taxonomy (NCBI): domain Eukaryota; kingdom Metazoa; phylum Chordata; class Aves; order Charadriiformes; family Scolopacidae; genus Scolopax; species Scolopax mira. Next base: position 11,322 of record BJBW01014242.1, on the reverse strand, counting down.
GATGAGTAATTAAGTTTGGAAAAAAAAAAAAAATCCCAATAAGAGGGTAAAAAAAAATATTTTCAATGGCTTTCCATTTTTTCATGGGACATTGTGTTAAAGACATTTCATTAATTTCCATTGCTTGACCTATGTCAGTAACAGTGTAACATTATTTCACTGTGAAAGTGAAAAACAACCACACATCACTGCAATTTAAGAAGCCAGAAAGGTCTAAGCAGCTGAATCAGTTTTCAGGATTCATTTCAGTTGTGACCAGCTACAAATAGTAAGGCACATGGTAAAGGCCAACCGATGCAGACATAACCCCAAGCAGACCAGAACCTGCCCGTCGCCTGCACACAAGCTTTCCAATGCAAGGTTTGATGTTTGCCTTCTTTTAGTTTTTAATTATTATTTTTTAATTTTTGATCAAGGTCTGATGGTTGTAATTTCAAGTGTTACGCTGCCATTCACAGCTGGAGCTTCTGAATGTTATGAACTGTTTAGAAAGCAGCTTGTGCACAGCCAGCCAAGCACACCAAGCAGGAGGAGAAAACAGCAGAGGAAGAGCAGGATTCTTCACCAACCAGAGGTACAGGATTAGTGCAAGCTGACGCTTTAGAGAGAAAGTGAGGCAGCAGACAGAGTTATACAACAGAATTTCTTAATCAACAGAAAAAAAAAAAATCTCACAGCCTTTTTTTAATAAGAAGCAAAGCAAAGAAGCTCCTGAAATACTTAAGAAAGCATTCTTCAGCCACCAAGGTTCAGATTCCAACTGAAACTTATTTCCCTGATGAAACCTGTTATTGCCAAAAGCAGAACAGACTAAAAAGCCAAAAGCTGCACACAGAAAGGCAGAAAGGACTTCTAAATACCCAAATCCAAGCCTGCCTACCTCGGAGACGCTGGTGTTCAAACTATCCTCATTAGTATGGCAACATTTTTAAAATACAGATCTGAATAGATCTGACTATTTTTAAAATGACAGCTCATAAGAAATGGAGAAGAATATAAACCAGTGGGAAATGGATACGGCTGTAGTAGAACATTCCACTCATGACAAGACAGAGCCTCATTTGAGTAATATAGTCAATTGAGTCTTCATACAAGTATTTTGACTTTATGATTCTGAAGCAGATCTGGTTTCGAATGGATGATATACTGCTGCAGCAACATCCCTGGAAAGACATGCAATTCTCAAACAGCTAAAATTTAGACTTCGTTATTTTATTTTATTGTTGATGCTTGAATGATTTTAGGGACTTTTACAGTCGCTGTTTTTGTCAACTCTGCTTAAGAGTCCAAGAGGAACAGCAGCAATAATTCTACTTTCGGAAGGACATTTAAGTTAGAGAAAAACCAATGCTCCATCAAGCATCTGACTGGGAGGCACAGGTGCAACTATGAGATAATGAGAGGAGAAGAAGCAAAGTCGGATGTTTCCAAGGATTTTTTATTTTCCCCACCCCGTCCAAAGTTTTGGTGTCTAATGAGAAGCACTCACCCAGTGCTGCCTTCCAACGAAAGGAGACGAGCAGCTACTTGCCATGGTGTTCGAAAGGAATGCTATTCTGAGGTAGGGGAAAAGACAGCAATTTGTAACAGTTCCACTGCCCCAATATATAAAGGTGTCTAACAAATATCCAACCTAAACTTGCAGTAGCAAATGTATCTCTTGAGGAACTCTGATTTCAGGTTACTATAAGACATTTCTGTCATATTAAGAGATACATAAAAGGAACAAATCATACTCTTCAAAGAAAGCTGACAGGGCCAGAAGAACAACAGAGTGTGATGCCTATTAAGATGGATATATGGAGAAAGAATTGCTCATGAGGAGATGGAAAATGCAGAGGCATTGGAAGTATGTTGCTTTTTCCCTAGGGAAGCAGCACAACACTTAAGTTGTTCAATGCCAGCGTTGGGTACAGTCTCCTAAAAACCTCTCCTGTCAAAGAGACTTAATCAAATATGCCTTTGTGCAGCATTCCAAGCTTCTCTTCTAACCACAGAGAGAATACCTCTATTACCAGTAGCAAATATGCACAGCTTTGACTGTCGGGTGCTGAACATGCTACATTCAGGAAAAAAAAAAAATTAAACAAGGATTGAACCTTCTATGCAAGGAAATGAAGGCTACTCACCCACAACTAGACTCCTGAGATGATCACTGCTCTCAGGATGCAGTCTGTGCAATGTGGACAGAAAACTCGTGACCTCCTTTACTACATTTCTTAAAGACTGAACTATGTAAAGGAGACTTAGTGAACAGTTTGCTCATAGAGCTCAAGAGTGGAAGGATTTTTTAACAGCTGGAATGATTTTCCATCCAGCACAGATCACAACTCTTAATTGCACAGAGACCTGTAATTTAGGCTTGCTTTAGACCTGAATACACCACCTATAAATAAATACAGTTTTGATGCAAAGGGGACAGATGATCTACTTCATTCAGTGGTTAAGTGCCTTCCCTTAGACCTCTGTTTCGTTCTTCTTTAAGTAATAGGTTCTTCACATACATTTTCTGCATAAATGTCAATTCCTGTTAAAATCATTGTCTCTAAAATACTACACCAACTAACTCAAGATGACCTCTTACCCGTCAGACAAACTGAAACATGTTGATTTTAAATTCTTGCACTGTATGATCTGTTTCCCCAAGGTCAATTTTTATGGCTCTTCTTAGTGTTACAGTTTTCCAGTTATTTAAGACACTGAGAACTGAACTAAGTATAATGTTCCAGCGCCCAGCTCATTAATGACATGAAATAACCTCTCCACCTCTGGTCATTACTATATCATATATAGATTCAAAGATGAAATTACACCCTTTCATGCTGACATAACACTAACCTCTCTAACAGTACACCTCAGTCATTGGTTATCCCTGATATAGTGCCCACATCCACTCCATGGATCCACTCCATCCTGGTCAGGTTTTGGAGTACTGAGTAACACATTTTATTTGATAAAAAGGCTTTACCTGACTGCTCAGCTCTCATTGATGTTTATTGCTGTCAAACGTCTATAACTTGCAGGTTTTTAGTTGTTGCATTCACTTCCAGATAATCAAGAGAAGTACTGAAAAATGTGTGCCATAGAATTTAAATAATTTCATTAGAAACATTTAAGTTCACAGATTGCTTCCTAGACACACTAGTTGCTACTCCAACAAACATGTTACTCAGTGTTACAAAGTGCTAGTCTTTCTAATGAGAAGGATTTAAGAACTACGTGGACAGAACCTTAGAGGTGGGGAATATACACAACACCTATTTTGCTCTCCTTCCCAAGTACCATTTTTCCATAAGCGTTAGATTTCTCTGAGAAGAACTATTTCATCTAACAGAATTTTGGTTTGTATAATCTACATTCCCAGTCTTAGTTTTCAGTTTCAGTCTGAACCGACTGGAACTCATTTTGGAAAAAAAAAAAAGAAATAAAAATGTGGAGTCATCTTTAAGACCTCTATGTAGAGCTAAGTAGCTTCATTATTTCTTTGAGTAACCTCTGCATATTTCCATTGCCCAGAGTTTAAGAAGCAGTAGCCTTTCTTCTAGATGATGAGAGATGGAGATCAGAGATGCAGCGTGGCCTTACCAAACCAAGGCATCCAAACAAAACAATTACAAACCTAATTTATCAAGTTATAAATAGCAACTCTTACAAATGCAGTTCTTAACCTAAGGCATCTGTAGATGTGCACAACAAACTTTAAAAGCTGCTTTCTACCATGAGCACAGTCTAAGCACCTCCTGAAAAAGGAAGAGTGGTAGCCTGTTTCTTAAGACTTACAAGGGAAACTTAACACACTCACAATGGGCACGGACAAACAGTTGCTGTTCTTCACTGTTCCCCTGATAAGAAGTGGTATGGATGGTTTTCTATATTCTTACACCCAGCCCTCCAAAATTTTTCTGAATAACCTTGTCATGCGAGTTCAATACTTCGGTTTTCCTGACTCCTGTTCTTAAGAACAAGGTATAAAGATAATGGGAAACCCACAGATTTAATTGGCAACCCCATAAAAATCTAAGGATAAATTTAATGTTATGAACACAGTAAGTTGCAAGTTATGAAAACTTGCAACTTGAGACATCTTGCCTGCTATGGAGTAAGCAAAAACTGGGAAAATGATAAGTTAATTTTCTCTAACAATCTCAAGGGGAAGTGTTACAAGGTAAAGTAAATCTCTCACGCTTTCCAAACCCGAGAGGCCCACAGGAAGCTGTTTAAATTACACTATGGTTGCACACCGTTATTCAGTCACCATGAGTCAAGACCAGCCTTGTTAAAAACTAAATGAAGACAACAGATAATGAATGATTAATTCTAACAAACTCAGAGAAGATCACGACTAGACTGCTATTGGGACTGCAAAGACGTCAACCAAATGATCCCACACGTGGAGCAGCATTAAAAAGAGTGGGTAGGGAAATGTGCCATTAATCCAGAGTGTACTGTTGGTCCACAGCACAAATTATGCATCTGATTATTCAGAGATTACACTAAAGAACTCACGGTCCTACCCAATCTCAGAGTGCTCCCATTCTACAAGTCAGGCAGAATCAAAACGTATCTGCAAACCACCTGCATTTCAATGTTTAGAAAAGCATGATGTTCACACTGAGCTACATGTCAGCAATACAATGAAAATATGAAATGAAATTGTCAGCAAAAAAATGAAAGATACCCTTTCTCCCAACACAGCCAAATAACATTGCTACACTTACTTCTGTTACTCCCATTAATTAGTCGTTGGACTGGCAACAGAGACAAAGCATCTGAGACTTGCTCAGAATGCCAGAGACAAGCCCTGGGCATACGCACTTTCCCAGGAAACTATCTTTACATTTGAGTAAAAGTTTGGGGGGAACTCGGTGTCACACCTTCACAGAACAGCTGAGAACCAAGGGACCCCTGGAGATCATCTAGTTCAATCCCAATACTCTAAGCACGGACAACTGAAGAAGGCAGAGCAGGGGAATGTCCAGTTGGCTTCTGAGTAATTTGGAAAAGGAAGACTCCACAACCTCTTAGGGCAACCTGTTCCAGTCCTTGCCTATTCTCACAGTAAAAAAAAAGTTTTCTTATGCCTAAATAGTAATTTCTTATATTTGAATTTGTTCCCACTGTCTGTTGTCCACTCCCTGGGTACCGCTGAGAAGAGTCTGACTGCACCTTCTTTAGATCCTTCTATCAGGTATTTATGCATATTTACAAGATCCATAACTATGTGCAGTTTTACTTTCTTTGTTTTCATACTGTTTACAAATTTCAGCTATAAAATATTTCCACATGAGAACTTCTGGTGGCAAGAACTGTAGTTCGGTGAACAATTTAAGCTGGCAAAAATCACCACCAAAGCCAACACAAAAAACTTCACCTGTCTCCTATTCTCTTCCAGTCATTTCCTTAACCATTCATCCCTTGTGCAAATACAAACATTTGTGCAGCTATGTGGTAAAACAATTAATTCAGCTGGAAAACAATTAAAAAAAAATCCTACTTTCATTACAGCAGAATTGTTTCTCCATTTCCCTGTCTTCATTAGAAATACCCACCTGACCTTCATCTAAAGGAGCATTCCCTTTAGCAGTATGATTTTATATGTAAGAACATGTACTATCCAAAATAATTAATTCTGCCAATTAAATGATGAAGCCAAAAGGAATTGAGGTAATTTTTATCAATGTGCTCTGGCAACGAGGAATAAAATGAGCCCATGGCAAAAATGATGCAGTTGGAAATCCAGCACAGCATTCAGGCATGACAGAAAAACCCCTGGGTGACTGCACCAGTTCTCACCACAGACTGGTCTCCCAGTAACGCTGCAGTTCACCCATAGCACGGGTGGTTCCCCATTCTGTAAGTAAGGCTGAAGGTGAGCTGTACAAAGCCAGGTCACACACCACTTAGGGCAAGTCTGTGTGAATACCCTGAAAATGGAACGTTTCAGCTATAGCAGAAAGAGTTAAAAATATATTTAAACATCGTTTGTCAGGCTGAGAAAGAAGCATTCCTAAAATCTCTTTGCTAAGTCACTGTGACCAATGAGGATGATTTCAGTGCTGACTATAGCTGTGAATCACTGTATCATACATCCTCCTGCTGTCCCCTCAAATGAGCCTTCTGTGACCTATCAATCATCCACATACGTGGCCTCTTATCTGCTCCAAATTACAGAAAATTACAGTACTGCACTGCAACTTTTCTTCACTTTTGCACTTTTCTGTTCTTCACCAACTATTTCTTGTCTATTCTACACCAACATTCTCTGCTCTGTTACTTGGAAACATGACTCACAACTGCCTCTAAGTTATTCTGCTTCCTCATTGATAACAGATTAAAGAAATTCAATAAGGAAAAGAGCTAAACACCATAATTGTAGGTAAAAAATGCTGCATCTCCAGAATTTAGCATCATCTTGTACACCAATGACTCTGTATTAGAGTACTTTATGCTTATTGCTGCCAAGGTAAAAAAAAAAAATACTATTTTTCTATACAGTAGTCTACAGCCACATCACATACATTCAGGTAAAATGTAAAATATTTATATGAGCCAACATCATCTGCAAAATCAGTATGAAAAAAATCACATCGATTAGCTGGTGTGTTCTTTTAGCAAATTAATTTAATCATATCACCCTCATTTTTCCATTACACAGCAATCTTTTTTACCTGCGAAGTTGACATGCGAGAGGTATCCTGTCGGCCTGTTAAGTCAGACGACGAGATATTGACTGGGGCACCACGATGCAACCTCATACTCACTTTCCTTTCTCGTTCCATGCCAGATACTGGCCGAGGAGAGGTGTTGGCTGTGAGAAAGAGCTGCATTAGATTCTCATCATGAGAAATGGGATTATAACATTGTCACTGGTAAAATTACACTCTCCTTGTTTGCATATGAAAATTCCACAGAGTCAAACAAGAGAAATCAAGGCCTGTTTTACATTCATAGAAGTGTAAGCAGCAATTGGCAGGTAAAGAGTGTATACACTTACCCTCAATCTACTGAAAAGCAGTGAGGACTGAAAAACAAACAGAAAACCCAAACCCTGACCACAGACGAATACCATTCAGGTATTCCAATTCTAATTTTGGATTTCCAATGACCAGGAACAAACTGCAAATTAGAGTAATCTACGAGGGACTTCTATCCAGGTATTCGCTTACTTACCAGCATGTGAAGTTGGGGTAAGAGGAGTAGAAGGAGCTACATCTTGTGTTCCTCTCAGCCTGCCAGAAGCAGTGGAGGGTAAGCCACGCACAGCTGGATTTCGTGTGTGTCTCAATCTTTCCTCTCGTTCTCGCCTTTCACGTTCAGCATCTTCGGCTGCTCTGCTTGCACCCTACGGGTCAAGACTAGTGAACAACTTGGGAGATTACTGAGACTACAACTATATAGTGGATAAAAATATTGAAAATAAAGAATTGGACAACCCATGGACTGAAGTTTAGGGCATTAGACACCTCCTCAACGGTTTCACGTGAAGATCAAGGTGGAAGAAAATAATAATTCTGCAACCTGGCACAGTGACTGTCGTGAAGGGAGTATCTCAGAAACCCTACGTATTTAAAACCCTCTAACTTCAGCTGAGTTGTCATTCAACAGCCATCTCACAGCTTCTGTTATCTCCAGCCTTTCCTCATTTCCTGATCTTTTTTTTCTAGACTAGAGCTTCCAGGAGGAAAAAGGCGAGACAATCTTACAGTATCAGTTAAGATACTCAAAACTGACAATATAGTTAAAAAATACCATTACAAAAAAATAAATAAATTTTAGAAAGCTATGTCAGCTACTCACAAATTTCAGCATGTTCCAGTCAAACACATAGTCATACGAGAACCCTTGTCGGTGGAAGAGGTTTCTGAATAATTGCCTTAGATAGGAATAGTCTGGTTTGTCATCAAAACGCAAAGAACGGCAGAAATTCAAGTACGTGGCAAATTCAGCTGTAATAAAAGAAAGTCTGGTTTTTCCCTTCAGCTTCATGTTTGCTTTTTATAATTATGAATCACACAAAAAAAAAAACCTCCAACCACCCCAAACCCAACAAAAAGGGAATCTCCAAAACATAAGAAAAAGAATAATGACTTAATACTAGAAATCTATGGCAGACAACACCACAGCCCACCCTGAAAAGGAAATTATTTGTCTACCACAGAGTAGATTTCATTTGCCATCAGCAGAGAGAACTCAATATTAAGAGTTCTTTAACAAACAGTTCAGGGAAGGAAGTTGGAAGTTGACAGACAAGTTTAAAACTACAATTGACCAAAGAAAATAGATTTTTTTTTTGCCTTTCTTTGCTTTGAATATATTTAAATGCAATTTATTGCAGGACATGAATAGTATCTCTTTGTTGTTAAGTCACATAAAGATTTATGTCTGCTACCTCACAAAACATGCAAAAACTAGGGGACCACATAAGTCCCCATATAAGTCACGCTACAATTTTAGATTTGCAATAATCTGAAAACCTGTTTTATATGACACACAAAATACTACTTACACAGCAAAAAAAAAATCAGTTTAGTTGTGAATGCAATGCATCAGAGATAATATTAGTATCAAAATACCAGCTTTTGACCAAAATACCAGGTCTTTCCAGCTAAAATAATATATTAATAATTTACACTAACAGAGAAATCCTAACAAATGGCACAAGAAAACTTGATTAGTCTTCCCTGCCTGTTAATCCCAGAGGAAAAACATACTGAATGTAAAGAAACACATATGAAGCAACATTTGAAACAAATCAAAGACAGTAAGCTTTCATATAACCCTAACAAAAACTATAGTTCTCATTATCATACCCAGCTGCTAAAGCCAAGAGCGTGGAAAGAATAGAGACAGAACTATTCATGAAAGATCAACAATATTCTCTGATGGCAGCTAATGTTAACACGTTTTAAAACAGATTTAAGTATCATTTTACAGGGCTCAAAAATGCCTATTTATTACTGTGGTGTAAATACCAAACTGAGAAAAAGAAGAGCTTTGAGGCATGATACTAGAATATACTAGAATATAGGTGGGTTTCTTATGCCTCTCACAGATGCTGACCATCAAGAGGTCAAACTAGATGAACCTGGAATGACAATTCCCAAGTGAAACAACTGCAGTAAGTGAGAGGTGCATCTGACTATACAATCCCATTAATCAAAAAAAAAGCTCTTTGTCTGTTAGAGTTATCCAGCCAGCAGAGATGCACACACACATAATACAGCATAAATCAGATGTACCAAGATACCCCTCAACTCGAGGGCACAGCAATGATTGTTTACTAAAAGTTAAGACAAGGGATAAATAGAAATGGTCTATGATAACAAAGATCCCAGTCTCAAAAGCATAGTATCTTTAGCACAGACCTGTCCAATCACGGGGTTGTGGGGGGAAGAGAGAGAGAGAAATAAAAAAGAGAGGTAGAATTCAGTGTAAAGAGAAGAAAAATACCACAATAAAGTGAACACGTAGGCCTAGTGCCACATAAGAGTAACTTACAAGGATATCCTTTACACAAAACCTCAATGGGTGTAGACATTTTCTTTTCACTGATACGTTCGTATTTCTGCCTCTTTGTTGCTGCTTTCAGTCCCTGCCAGGGGAGGGAGCCCAGGTTAAAATACATCAGTACATAGCCCAAGGACTCCAAGTCATCTCTGCGAGATTGCTCTACAACAGCATAAAAAAGTGGACTCATTAGGTTTCATTTTCTACTGGAAAAACAAAAAGACTGTGCAACAAGACTGTCATAAAAACCTTTATAAAAACAAGAGACAGCTGAGAGTTACTGTGCCTGTGATAAACTCATATAGTACAAGAAAAGGCCTATTGCCCTTACAGTTATTAAAAAAAGTGCTAATTCCTGAGAATTACAAATTGACTGAATCCCACCCAACTGAGAGATACGAAGCCAAGCATGCTGCACTCTTAGTGCCAGAATTAAGGAGATTGTCTTCTGTGCTTCCATAAAGCAACATCTACTTGCATTAATATTCTGTGCATCGACACTATTTCTATTTATTGCTTTCCCCAGCTCACCAATTCCAAGATGAGTGTTGATGGATGCGTAACGGGCAGTTCCTGTTAAGTTTTTATTTTCACGATAGGGAATATGTTGGTGAGTTCGAGCATCTCGATACTTCTTTGCTAATCCAAAGTCTATTATGTAGACAAGATTGCCTTTCTTCCCCAGGCCCATTAAGAAGTTATCTGGCTTCACGTCTCGGTGAATGAAGTTCTTAGAGTGAATATATTCAATCCGACTAATCTACATACAGAGGAAAAAAAAAATAAAAATCATTGTTGAGAGACTGGGTATACACCTTTTTTCTTATAAAAGCACCAGCAAGAGTGTCTAAATGATAAAAGAGGTAAAGAAACATTTAATTGTAAAATGCAAACGCATTAAAGAGAACATAATTTAGAAGGCAACAGATGAACCTTCTCTCCAGCTCTTTCCTTGCTTCTATTTTACATTTGTCTCCAAAATCTTTCTTCAGGGAATTTCTTTGTCTTTCAGCAGCACAACACCTGATTTGCAGACAGCACAGGTCCAGGTTTTTTAAAATCAAATCAAGACTCTGTAATCACTTTTGTCAGGACACTATATATTTACAGAAACGAAAATAGCTTTGAGTCTTTTCTCTAATGATAGAGCCCATTCCCTTCTGAATTACAAAAATAAAATGTAGTTGGTTTTAATTGCTCAAGGAACTTTAACATCCCAACATTCTACACTATGAAGATAACACAGCAGTTTCCTACCATTTGGTCAGCGAGTAATAGGACTGTTTTGAGACTAAATTTCCTTGAACAAAAATTGAAGAGATCTTCAAGACTCGGTCCCAACAGCTCCATCACCATCACGTTGTAGTCCCCTTCAGCTCCACACCACTTAATTGTGGGAATACCCACTAGAAGAAAGGGAACAGTTCATTCAATATAACAATTGGATTTATACAATTCATACACACAAATCTTTAAGGCTCTCTGAAAAGGTCACTACTACAAATGTTTGTATTTACAGTGAAGTTTAATATTTTATGCTACCTCCAGCCATTCCAAAATGAAGTTTGAGAATTTCACAGTAGAACTAATATAAAATTATAGCAAGCAACAGAGGTCTATAAATAGCCTTTTTCCTCTTCCCCAGAAATCTCTTTGTGTTTAGCTTGTAACTTGGAAGTATTTAGTGGTTTTGCTAGATTTGAACCTAAAGCATTTTGCAACTATTAATACTCATGTAGTCTCCAAGATGACAATAAGGAGCAAATTGGAAGTCTGAAAATAAATACACTGACAAACCACTAAATGTTATTACTG